>VOQJ01019839.1:51332-63204 GCA_015052665.1 Apistogramma diplotaenia
TTTCAATAAAGAGCGTGACCTTGTGTTTATTGAAAACTTTTACTTCTTGGGTTGGAGCTTTTTTTTTTTTTTTTTTGTTCTGAATCTTTTCTTGTTCTTTTTTTTTTTTGTAGTCTCTTAAAAAATGGAATTCCAGTAATGCACTTAAGAGCTGCTTGAAAGTGGCTGAGTTAGAAAAAAATGTGATTGAATTTTTGAGCTGCCACAAAAAGAAGCAGAAAAAGGGATTCTGTGCTTCAGCGAAGGTTTGTCTCTGCTTTGTCCTGCCCAACAGAATCCAGCTTCGGCTTTGTCGTTGAACTCTCTGCAAACCTCCAGTTTAAGACCTTTGGTGTAATATGCATTGTAATCTTATGAGAAACTCGAGTGCTGCCCTTTCCTGAACTGGAAATAATAAATAAGACGTTGCTCTCGAGGTCTAACGGCAAATAGCAGACCAAATGATATTTAGAGAGGTAGGCTTGAGTCTGGCTTGACCTTAAACAACAGACACCAGCAGTGCCACCCACAGGTTAATTCAGTGCTGAGTCTCCAGTGAAATCCTCAAAGGAGCTACAAAACAGGGTTGAAAAACAAGAAGAGAAATTAAGGAAGTACTGGTGGCAAACGGAGCTGGGCAGGCATGCAGGCGAGCGGCAGCCTCATCGTTTCATCCATTTCTGTTCTGCCGGCTTTGGTCACGTCTAAGGCGTGCAGTCATGCTGCTCTGTGTTTACCCTGGATTATAGAGACAGCTCTTCGCCCTGCGCAGTCCTCCCTGCTGAATTCTCCGCCTCGCCACTCAGACACGCTCCAGCCCAGACGTGACTCATTCACACTCGCACACAGGAACATGGTTTGCCGAGGCCTCTGGGGACGTGAGCTCTCAGCGGGCACCAATCACAACTCGGAGGAAGGAGAAGCCAGTCTCTTGCGCTCCACAAACATGACCCTTTGACCTGGATCGAGATCGGCGGAACCAAATTCATCCTTTTGGTTCGGCTTTAATTGAGGTGAAATGCTGTCACAGCTTCTGTAGCACCCTGTTAAGCATGATTCGTGGGACAGAAGGGATGGTTACTGCTTTTATCCCAGTTTGTCCATCTGCAGTGAAACAATATTCAGTGGGGGGACACCTCCTTGTTAGTATGTGCATCATGTGCACCATTTGCTCGAGTTTGACAGCATGAAGATGTGTTTTGTCAGCATTTTTCATGTGTACTGTAGTACGTTCAGATAAGCTATTGTTAATACCATCACTGATAGTATTTGGAAACCCTATTACTTGAGTTTTTTTTAAAGATTTGCATATTTTTGTGCTGTAGTGAAGAGCTTTGTAGGCAGAGACTTAATTGCTTTGCGATACCGTGTTAAAACACAACTGTGACAAACACAAAAAGAACTGACGTGAAGTTAAAAGTCTTAAGATGTCTGAAATACACATTTCCGATTGAAATGCTTCACAAAGAATTAAATGGTTTCATTTAGTTTAGATCGTTGCCACATCAGTGCAAAAATGTTTCCCCCCTCTAAATATTTGGATGGGCCACTGAGTGGTTGCAATAAACTCGCTTCAAAAGCATTTTGGAAATGCAAAAGTCCCTCAGACTGCAGGTCAGGTGGTCTGGCAAACTGAACTTTCTCATCCAGGGAGACACCAGTCACCTGTTTCTGTTAAGCATTCATATTTTGGAGGCGTTACCTTTTCAAACAAGAGGATTCTTCTCACTTTAAAGGAGGACAGATTTAGCACAAGCAGCATGCGATCAAGTTTATCTTGTTTATGTTTTGGATTATAGATTTGAGAACACTGTCAACAGACTGTGCCATGATATTTCTAAAGGTCAGAAGATACTTCTCTGTGCTCTCACTTAGTCAACAATAGGAGTCATTGTCACTCGCACCAGAGGTGATAAAAACATTTTTTTTTCCCTTCTTTTTGTCACTGTTGTTTTGTATGGCCTAGATTTATAAGGCTGCGCAAAGCCAATAACAGTATAAGACCACGGGGGCGGAAAACTGTCTGAACTACAGTAGTCATAACAGCTTCTGTCTTCATGATTACAAGCGGGCTGTGCAGAAGCGTGAAGGGTTTTTGTGTCTGCAGGTTTGTGCAGATGAGGCTGCTGATAGAACTTTATACGTTTCTTATAGGACATCATTTTGGATGCAGTTCTTCTGAACATTTGAGATCGTAGTACCTAAACTCACACAGGACACTTTTGACTGGAGCTCTCATCAAATACGCACAGCCCAGTCATTGGGGGGAGGGCTAGTTGTACACATCACACATGAATGGGCTGAAAGGGCGCCAGTCTCAACAGAACTTGACTTCCAAATGAATAAATGAAGGCAATTAGTAGATCTGTTTACAATGTTGTGGAGACAGAAGTAGGTCAAACATGGCAGACACAGGCGGGAGGAGGGAGCCGGCGAGCCAGAGCCAGGGGCTGTCGCTGGTACCTACAATGATGAGTCGGGGAATTAGGACATGAAAATGCCGTCTTTATTAACGGCGACTTTTAAATGAATGTCACACTGAATCACACGGGACCGGTGGAGGTTTTAAGAAAGGGCTGCGTTTCGCGATCACCCCATCGTGTTTTATCAATTGCAGTGCTGCAGAGGGGAAGCCCAGGGCGATAGGCTCCGCCTTCGAAATCCCCCCCCCCACCCAAACGCAGACTCAAGCCTCGGAGGACATAATGTGTAGCTCGGATGCTCGCACTGCACACACCCACAGGATATCTTCACTTTGATATTGCTCAGTGAAATTTTATGACAGTTAGCCCGTGGTTAATTTTTATCATTATGCTCGACAGTGTAAATTCAAAGAGCAGTGCTTTGCCCAGTTTTTGGGGTGGGGGGGTACTCTAACAACCAGTATTTAGACTAATGATGCTAACACTTTGGGAGGTTATTGTTCCCTGGAAATCACTGCAAACTGCTGTGAATTCATTTCGTTTCATTGGCAGCCTTCCTGGCATGTCTGCGTGTCCCAGCATTTTTAATATAATAAAAAGTAAACAATTATTTCCTTTTATACGCGCTTGTTGTTTAGTTTATTGGCCAGCACAGATATTAAAGGCTTTAGGACTCTCTAGCCAGCCACAATTCTTGATGGTAGAGCAGCGGAGGATGTCTGTGGGGAACAGTAAAACAGCGCTATGTCATCGCAACTCGCCCGCCTTCTAATAACTGCAGGATGCTGCAAGGAACCTGGGCAGTGAATGTGACATAGGGGACCAATTCCAACACATCACCACAACACAGTCAGCAACCTCCTCTGCAATGCATTCCATTATCTCAAGGCATATGCATTATACATGCAGATACAGTACTTTATCTGAAATTGCTGTTAAGAGCAGGGACCAGATGAAGGGCACTGCTGCCACAGTCAGATTTAACCATGCATGCCTTTCTCCACCCTTCCCTCTTCTCAGCTCTGTCTCCTCTTCCATAAATCTCGTTGTCGGTCTTACCCGGTTAATGGTGACCTCAAGCCGGCTCATCTCAACTGCTCAGGCCCTCGTGTTGCATATATGATGAGCATAGAGGGGAAAGACAAAGTGACCTCCAGCACTGTGATGAAAACCCATGCAGTTCAAGTGCAATAGAGGGTCTTCTATAATTCAGCGATCGCATAGGAAGACAGAGTGAGCTGTCTTTCCTTTGGAGCCGCACAGATAGTACGCGTGGCAGTAACCTACATTGCCTCAGAGCAAGGAGTAAACAGGGGTGTTCGACCAGGTTTTGGAGTCATCTTTCCACAGTGGAGCACAATGAAGGTGGTGAAATGACGACCGGGGACCGAATGCAGAGCAGTTCACCACTCTAGTTATTTGTGCTGTAAGATAATATGTTAATTACCAGCCTTATATTCAGAAGCATGGCTTCTTGTTGGCATTCGCTTACAGATGTGCAGGGCCATATTGATTTTTCATGCATAAATCATGGAGACCTAACAAGGAAAATATTTTACATTTGGCAAGAACTAGACCCGAGTATACGAATGGGCAGGGAAAAAAATCAAATACAGTGATGCAGACTACATCTGAAGCTGTGAAGCACATATGTCCATGATTCCCACACCACTGCACACAGAAATCAAAGAAAATATTCCAAAGAAGCCTGTATGTTTCCTCGGCTTCCTCCCTCTCTGCCCATATGGCTTCATGGGGTGGAGAATGCCAAGGTTGGAGGTAGCTGGCACGAATAATTACGATCAAAGAAATTACAATGCAAAAGGAACAGCTGCTACCTCGACTGCTGACAAATCACTGTGAGCAAGAGGAGACCGCAATAGACGGCGAGTCGGGGAGAGAGAAACAGGAAAGAGGAGGAGAGGTGGTGCATGTTCTACTATTCGACAACTTTCCCTCTAAGTATCTGCCGCTTCAAAACCCATTTAACGTTTAATCCGCAGTGCAAATAAGGCCTTTGGTGGCCATTCACCCCAAAGCTGCACAAATACAAGCATCTGCCCAGATTATCTCAGTCAGACTCTATGGTCAATCTAGCCCGGCCTGTTTCTAATTCTAGCCGAGTCAGAAACTCGATCCCATTTCCTAAGCCTCTCACTTGAATTTGAGAAAATTCACAGAAATGTCCTCAAATGTTCAGAAATAGAAGTAACCTGACGTGAAGTACAGTAACCTAGAAAGCTCGAGTTCTACTGGAACTTGATGGCAAATGGGACACTTTTTTTCATCTGTTGACAAAACTCCTCCATGAATAATGCATCCTTGGAAAAACCGTTCATTTTGTTTTATTTCCCTTCATAATAAGACTTCCTGCTCAAATTCAAATTAAATACTCCAAATCTGTTAAGCCCAGTCCCACCTGGTTTGTGGCTGCCAAAGGCTGAACACTGCAGCAGTCTCTGATGTACTCCAGATAGTCTGGACTTCTGTGACATGCTGTTGATAATCTGGTGAGGACGATTTTGCAGATGTAACCACTTAAAGTCATGGGGCATTACTCCAGACAATAGTCTTTATATATATACTGTAAATGTGGCCAGTGTATGCAGTGCTTTCACAGGGTTGCCCCAAATACGATCTTCCCAGGTGGCAAGAAAAGAGCAATTTGCTGGTATTCTGTAATGGTGATGGCGTTTCATAATTCAGTGCAATTTAGTTTAAGGTGCCATCTGTCCATTTTTAGCCACTTATCCAACTAGGGTTACAGAGGCAGAGTGCACTGTGGATACGTCCAAGACAGAACATACATGTGTTTGGAATCTGGGAGGAAACTGGAGCACCAGGAGAAAATCCGCACAGGCACAAGGAGCACATGTAAGCCCCACACAGAGATGGTCCTGCCTGCTAACCAATGCATCACCATGCCACCAATTTAAAATCCCAGATATTATTAATATATGATCTTGAACCTCGTACTTTATTGTTGCTTCTCTTTTTTGGGAACTGACAAGGAACAGAGGTGGCTTCAGCCAGCGCACATGTAAAAGTGTCCTTCGGCATAATCCTGAACCCCAAGTTGTCCCTGGTGCATATTAAATGTCACTGATAGAATAATATTTTAAGTTATTAATGTGACTTTTTCTGTGGGTCCAGAAATAATTACAAAAGATTTGGAAAGTGCAAAAAAGGGATTTTTTTTTTTTGGTTTTCCAGCAAAGTCAAACTCATAGTCAAAAATCTGCAGAAGTCTTTAGGATCGCTAGTTATTATGCAAAGACTTTTCAAAATGAAACTCAAAAATAGTTTAAAAATCTTAAGAAAATGTCAAATTGAACAGTTGTCAGAGAACAGAAATATGGTTGCTCTTTTGTTCTTTTGGCTCTCATAACGGGTGCTACATAATGAGACCATCACATGTCACAGAGCTGAAGAAGACAGACAAAGATGTCATGTTTTAGCAGTTATTAGATTTAAGTAAGATTGTTTTTGCTGAAATGGCACAGACGGGATAGTTTAAAGTGAAGTGAAATAGACATAAAGACCGATTTCTTCACATGTTCGATATCATATAACACATGTACGTGACCAGTTTTTGGATTAAGTTTCAAATTCTCAAATTTGACCTCATCATGACGTAAACTGTATGAAATAAAGAATTACATTTTGAAACCATCCAGGCCCGGCATGAATATCTAAATATAATAAGAAAACAGATTACAAACGTAAAGACTGGTGTCAATACGTTCCAGATAAAAAAAAAAATTTAAAAACTCGTGACATCACTTAACTTTGTCATCTATTTTGTATGGCCATATGCTGTCTAAATACAGAAGTGCCAAAGAAATCATGCAAAACAAACACATCAGCAAAGTTATTGCACTGTTTGTATCAACAACAGTGTGACAATCTGGAGGCATTGCGCCATATTGCAAGACCGCCATCACTGCATGCTGAGCGCTGCCAAAGCTGCCATCTGGCAGGTGAGCCGCACGCTTTCCTCTCCTCCATCTCTTTCTCCCTCTTCCTTTATTAGTCCTTCTCACCCCTGCTACCTGCCTATTTCCACTTTTTACTCTCCTGTCTAACCCTGTAAGGTTACTTTTCTGCACATGTGCTGTATACGCGCCTCCCTCCGGGCCTGGCTCACACGCTGAAATAAGTGGAAGCATGAAGCTTGAAAGGTGGAAGAAAGAGTGAGGACAAATGCACATTGGCTGTGCTTGTTCGTCTGCAGTATTTTGTTCTCTCTGTGTTTCCTTCCTTTCGCTCTGTCTCTCATCAGTGTCGATTTCATATCACTGTTTGCTCTCCTCCCCGTTATCACAGCCCTCTTGTCTCACTCCCCTCTCTTTATGTGTCCTACCTGCAAATATATGCTTATATGCAAAAACCCACCGGTAAATAGGCACTCGTATAGCAAGCACATTAACACACACATGCAAAGGCTAATACACACACACACACACACACTCTGGAGGCTCGACGTCTTCTTCCGCAGGCTGTAGCATCTGAAGAGTCGTGTTTAATCAGTGTCTCCATGGGCAACAGGGGTAGCGGTGGGTGGAGGGGGTGAGGCTCAGAGGTGGGGGGTCTCCAGCTACGGGCAGCAGCAGCGAGCTGTTGTGCACTCACACACCGTGTAATTGTGTTACATACACTATTTCGCCCGATGCATTATTGGAGCAACGGCGCGTCGCCTTTGCCCCTGACCCACGTCGTACTCCCCGATATTCAAAATCAATGTCACAGATTGAATTGATGGTCATTTAAATCTCAAGCTGTTTTTTGCAGTGTAGTAATAAAGTGTTCCTCGTTCCCTTTTCCTTTTTTTTTTTCACCCTATCTTCTCAAACATAAAGTAGCTCATTAATCTCTGTACAAGTCTGAGATAACACTTAACTCCTAGCTTGTGGGTGAAAATGACAGAGACAGATGCTCTAAATTACTTCACCTACACTGTTCCAGCATTGCCTCCAGGGTCAAAAGACTCCAAAATAATTCACCTATATTTCTTTAGTGCACCAAACTACCACTACTAACACGAATGGAGGACTTCAATCGGTATGTAGAGATCAGTAAAATCACTTGATTGCCAATAAAATCCATTATTCCCATGGCCTAGTTGTAGATTCTTAAAAATGAATATATAATTTGAAATTAATGAAATTAGACAATAAAAGCTGAATCTCTTAAACTGTTGCCTCAACAGCGACTTGTTTTTTCCCCCAGAAATGATATCCCAGTTACACTCCATATTCATTACATAGTTACATAGTTCCCACAAAAACTGATCATACTGTGGATAATCCTCACCAACTTGGAAAGTGCTACTGTCTCAATGCAAATCTCAGAGACAGAGCTTTATCATGTAAGACACAAAGTGTATCTTTTTGTTTGCTTTAAAAAGGCTTAGCTGGGGAGTTAAGAGTAATCCTCAACTATACCTCAGAAGAATAGAAATCATCATAAACCAAACCCTTAGTTTCATTTATTGTTTTCAGTTGCAAGAGAGAGGGGGGGGGGGGGAGAGGGAAAAGTAATGTGGAGATTCATTTAAATTCTAAAATTAGCAGGCAACTGATAAAATGCCGAAGCGCATGACTGGCAAGAGCATGCTAAAAGAGAAGCCAATCTCTCTCTCAACGAGAGGCTTTACCCACTCTGGAGGGGCCATGAGAATAAAAGCTAGTCCAACTGGCCGGCCAGATAAGCCAGACTAGAAAAAGCATACAGGGAGAAGAAGGGTTCATCTGGTTTGCATGAGGGGTGAGAGTCAAAGAGCCAGGAATCCAACTACAACCCCTCCTCGCCCCCTCTACTACCATACAGAGGAGGGCTCAAACAAAGATGCACTTAGTCAACAGCATTGTCGAGGTTGGCACCGCTGCAGCTGTGTGTGCTTTAGTTCTTTCAGACTCGGGCTTCATCTCAGCTCTTGCCCGGCTTTATCAGCATCCCAGTGGCTTCTGCTCTGCCCCGGCTGCCAAAGCAGCACGAGCTCTGGCTGCAGGGCAGCAACTGAGAGCTGACTATCTCCAGGCTAAATACTTCACTCTGGTATTCTCCTGATGACCAGCGATCTGATGAACTGCCCATAATAATCCAAATATGTAAAATCTGTTGGGGTTTTTTTTAAAGCAGGCTTTGTCTAAAGTAGAGTTACTGATAAGAAAATGATTTGCACCAAATCGAGCACAGTACTGCCCTGCCTCTTGCCCGTTGGTACTGAAACTGATGCATTTACAGTCGCTTTGTTCCAGAGCATCAGTCCACATCTGCTGCTTGTTACAGGTGGTCAGTAGAGGCGGTCACTGTTTTTCTTGTCCCTTAACGCACCCATTTTAAATCTTAACTGGATTCGGAGTTCACACTGGCTGTGCGTCAAGTCTAACAACTTTACCCTTCTGCACAATGCAAAGCTGCACTACAAGCTGCACTACAAGCTGCTGTTCAGCTGCTAACAGCAAAGGATAGCCTACTCACCTTGAAAGAGCAGGAGACTCATTCATGAGGACCGCAGATCCGGTTATTTCGCTCGGATTCGGGGAGAAACGTCCCGCGTCTCAGCCAGTCAGTCAGTCAGTGGGCTAAATGAGTGTGGACGCCGAGTCCAGTGAGATAAACTGCCGGTTAATTTATTCTACGCGCGGACGCGACGCACAGCTTGGAAAGTCATCTGGACAGCAGTGAGCATCTCCCTGTCAGCCGCTGAGAAGGAGACGATATCAAGTGACCCTCCCGCCTCGTTCAGGGATTGATCATTTTCTGTAACAGGCTGTCTCATAACCCCATCTCCACCTCCCTCCCTCTCTCTCACTCTCCGTGTGGATACCGGTGCTACATGAAGTCACCCATCAGTTCACTTGCACCTCACGTACAATGTGCGCTTTTAGACCCAACCTCCGTCGCGTCATCCGTTTGGCACCAATCGAGCGCGGCGCAACACCTGTTTTATGTCTTTTATTCCAGCTTGCGAATAAAAGTTTCTGCACGTTTATTCATCGATAGAGATAATCAGCAACAATGATTAATTTTGAAAAGTCGTGAAAACATTTGGAAGAGCCGACATAAATGCGCTTACAGTTCCACACAGATTTGACCCAGACCCTCTGTTATCAACAGCACGCAGGACGGAGATAAAGTCAGCGTCCAAATAGGCCTATTTGTCAAATGATTGCGATCTTTATGCGTTTCTGAAATGACTGCTTTCCATATTCACAAATGGGCGGCATATTTTGAAACATTTTGAATGAGCTCCGATGGGAAAGGGAATTGCATTGTAGCAGTTTGCTTGCTCGTTCGGTATGCGATTCTTTAAGAAATGCAAGCATTCACATGTTTTGCAGCGAATTCTCTGTGTTGTATTTTCATTCAGAAGCTGAGATAAATGCTCACAGCAGCGTGTGCAAGTTTCCACTGAAATACTGCCATCTGTAGGCTTAATAATGTAGCCACACGTTTTGGTGTCTCAGGGCTGTGATAAAGATCATTCATTTTAAGCTTTATTATTTGATGTTTGATTCCATAAAGATTCCTATCATTTAAAAAAAAAAGTGTGATGGCAACAATAAGGATGGGGTGGAGCGGGCAGCCATGTGCCCAAACTCACTATGACCATTATCCTGCACATATTGCTGAAAAGTTCAGTAGACAAATATTTTTCCTGGTGTGTGTGTGTGTGTGTGTGTGTGTGTGTGTGTGTGTGTGTGTGTGTGTGTGTGTGTGTGTGTGTGTGTGTGTGTGTGTGTGTGTGTGGGTGGGTGTTGCAGGGTCCATCAGCCAGCTGTCTGCCCCTCATTATTTGCTGTTTGGTGGTTTGGAGATGACTTGGGGATGTCAGGCTGGCTACCTGTTCGGGTTGAGCAGCTCTGGGTGGCCAGTGGACTCCCTCAGGCATGACCAGATGGCAGCTACTCCTCACTGGCCCCAACGTCGGTAGCAGGAGTTCATAAACCTCTGTCATGCACGCACTCACACACACACACACACACACACACAGGGAGACGTGCATACTGTATTAACAAAAAGCACAAGTCTGAACACAAACAAAAACAAATAGGCAAACTTACACTTGAGGCTATTTATGCGCATAAACTGTGCTGGGAGTTAATATGCAAATGCACACCGCTGCAGATTTAAGTGAGCAGACAGAACAGCTCACGATAAATACAGATGTTTTCGACAGAGTTTTCAAAAGAAGAAGAATGCACTTTGTTTGTGTGGCACTTTTCAAAACCTAAGTGAATGTAAGCTTTGAGGAGGAATGTAAAAGTAGACCCTGAGCTTGCTAACCTCAGTTTCTCTTGTAAAAACTGCCACGACTGCATGGCTCTGACAGAAAATGACCATTTTCTTCTTGTGAGGCTTTAGGAGCAGTTAGCAGAGTCTGACAAATTCATTTAAGTCTAAAAATCAGTTCTATATTTCACTGGTAGCCAGTGAAGTGAAGCAAGAATGGGAGTGATGTGGTCCTTTTCTTTGAATTTGCCAAAAGTCTGGCATCTGAGTTTTGGATGAGATGATATTGAAAGATGACCCTTTGACCCAAGCAAAGTGAATTAAAATAGTCTAGCTGAAAAGTACAGTGATGTGTAATTATAGTTAATACTAAGATATGCACGGTGATTCATGCCCGTGTGAATGGCACATCAACTGGTGTTTTTCAAGGTTGCTCGAGGCTTTGATGCAGACTGTAAGTGCGTAACTGAGATGTGGGAGATTGTTATCTGCTCTCCACAGGTCTAATTCAAGGGCAATCGCAGTTGTGAATTAGTTTTCAAGCTGCTGTGCAAACCCGTGTTATCATTCCTTCAAGAGCAGCACTCGCATGCTGAAATCTCTGGTGGAAACTCAGTGAGAGCGAAAGCAAGAAGTTAGCTTTTCACTTTAACAAGACTTGAAGGAGACCGCTACACATAAAGCAAACATAATGTCTATGAAATGTTATATCATTGTTATTACTGAACTGAACAAAACTAAAGAGCGAAAGAATTGGAAAATATATTCATTTATAATAATCACTCATCGTCAATACAACTAATAAAACATTTATGGGCTCCAGCTCCATAGCAACTGGCAACAAGTAGTTGATGGGATCATTGGCTCTCCGTACACTTACATGCTGCGAGCCAATTTCACAATTTTGTTTCAAAAGACTTTACAACTTAAGACACTCACTCACTGTTCTTGACCACGAATTCTCCAAAAAGTGAGCCGGATAAGAAACCTTCGAAAAATGCAAGAAAACAGGCAGACAGGTTGGATTATATGTACCATACAAGAAGGCGAGGAGAAAAGTATAATCATGATACCTTTTTGCTATGAATAGTGAAATAACGGAGTGGCAAAAACATCTTATTTCCCTATATTTCACAGTAGGAAGGTGCAGCTAGTGCGGGGGGGGGGGGGGGGTTAAATAAAAATCACCGCATGTGTGTTTCATCTGTTTAAAATGGCCTCAGCCTTTATTT
>VOQJ01019842.1:7514-20853 GCA_015052665.1 Apistogramma diplotaenia
AGTGTAAAAAATAAAAATGTATATTTTAGATAAATAGATATATATTAATATATATATATATATATATATATATATATATATATATATATATATATATAATCAACACAGAAAAGTGAACACGCTGTAGAAATTATACATATGCTGTACATCTGTGCACATCAGGCCACATGCTGTATTTAGCAGTATTAAACTTGTGTTATGGTTGTGTGACTGTTTGCAGATGCAGTTTCGCTCAAAGGAGCAATACAAGTATTTTTTCAGCTGGAGGAAAAAAAACAGAGGGAGGGAATTTATAAGATCCAAAGATTGGGAAATACAGGGGAGGACTCACAAAACCTGAGCTAATCTAAAGCCTGTGTCAGAGCAGGCAAAGAAATCAAAGGAGCACGATGAAGTGCCGCATTTTTTTGATACTGCTCCTGATGTGGACCGTGGAGTGCTCAACGAGAAACAGGTACATTCAATAGGAACTAAATGCAATGCTTTAATGCGATGTCTGCTCATTTTTGATTCATACACGAAAGATCAGCAAAGACTTCTGCATTCAAATGATTTTATAACATTACAAGTTAAATATCAGATCAGACAGTACATGCAGCGCTGCCATTTGCACAGTTATCTAAAATCATGTCATGTAATACAGATTAATGAAGGATACAGTGAGCGCTTTCTTTTTCGTGTGCAGATTCATCATCTCAGCCCCGAATGTGTTTCATGTGGGCGTTAATGAGCGAGTGTTTGTCCAGATGGGAGGGGATCACCTTAATCAGCCTGTTACTCTCTACCTGGAGCACGAGACTTCTAATACTGCTCTGTCTGCGAAGGAAACTGTTACATGTACTGAAGAACAGAAGACCAAAACAGTTGAGCTCAAGGTATGCAAATGTCACCACACAAACAAAAAGCAAACAATAAAGGCAGGACTGGGATGTTATTGCACTCTTTACCCAGACTTTATCGTCTGCATCTTTACAGCTAAACATGGAAAGGTTGCCTGAAATCCCGTCTTATGTTATGCTGGTGGCGGAGAGCCAATCTTTCAGATCTGCCTCCAAAAGACAGAATACGAGGGTTCTGGTATCACAGCACAGGGGCTACATCTTCATTCAGACGGATCAGCCACTTTACAACCCATCACAGAGAGGTAAAGACAAAATGAAAAAATAATAATAATTCCACAGCCTTTACCTAACAGTGAATGCTTCTTTTTTATGCTCATTTTGTTATTATCATTAGTGAAGTACAGAATCTTCACTCTTGACCATACAATGAGGCCTTGTGAAGAACCCATTCAGATATCAATAACTGTGAGTTACATTTGTTCATATTATATATTTAAAAAGTTTTTTACTTGAATATATTTGCATGACGGACACATGGTGTTTTCCTGCTTTCTTGTGTTTTGGTCACTTTGTGACAGAATGCTGCTGGGAACAGAATAATGAAAATCATGAAGATTGCAAAGGGAGGAATCCTCCGTGATTCATTCGCCATACCTGATGTCTCTGAGTATGTTACACTTGTTCCCACGAAAGTGAAGTTCTCTAGACACTTCAACACTTACTGTATGTTTTGTTTGTAAAGAAAGGGAACATGGAACATTACAGCGCACTATGATGGCGATGAAGCACATGCTGCCTTCAGAGAGTTCAAAGTCCAGAAATTTGGTAAGTTGATTCAAACTGTCTCACACGGTTTGCATGTCTCTTTCAATTCACAGAAACTAACATTTTACACCGAGAACCTGTTTCCTATCACAAACTCTAGTTTTACCGAGCTTTGACGTGAACATCGCACTGGATCAAAGATATATTTTATTGAATGATGAGGAGCTTCAGTTCACCATCTCAGCAATGTAAGTGCAGATCTTCCAATAAAATAACTCAGCTACTAAGATTTCTTTACAAATTACAATAAACCTCAAACCAGGAGCTGTGGCATTGTGATGGTTATGCTAACATATAAGCAGTGTCCTTGCAAGCATTAGGATATGTTCATTTTTAATAAATGCCAATGCTGATGGTGGGAAATGGGAAAAGCAGAGAAGGCAGTGCAGCAACAGCAGCGATAGTGAGTTATTATTTCAACCAAGGGGACAAACAGAAGTCTGTTGTGATGAAGCATAATGTGCTCCCCTGTTAAATACCCTCTATTATCTCATTTAGTTTCCCTGCTGCAGCATTGCCCCTCTGCCACTCCTGTAATTGACCTTAGCATCACGAGCCCCATTCACTCATTCATGCACTTCTTTATCTACCACTCCCACATGCATCGATTCATCTGGGCAGTTTTTTTGGGGTTCCCATGGATCTGTATGTCTAACTCCCGAGTCACAGTCAACTAATGAGATTGTGCCAAAAAGATAAAATAAAATAAAACAAATGGTCTTTGCAGCAATGAAGATTTTGTTGAATTTAGATTGAGATATACAGTAAATGCTTACTGCTTGGTCCACACTGTTTAATGTTTGACTAATACTGTAACAAAACTAATCCTAGGATAATGTTACCATTACATTTTAAAGCTTTCTTTGTCTAAGTTCCAGTTAACACTTGTGTTCTGTAGGTACACATATGGTGAAAAGGTTAAAGGGGCTTATCACTGCCAGTTTGGAGTTGTAAAAAAAGATGGATCTGCTGGCCAGGAAATAACCTTTATCAAGGGACTAGAACTGACTGGTTCGGTGAGGAAACAGATCCATCTAATATTCCTAATGTACATAATTCTGCATCCATATTGTTTCATTTCTTCAAAACTTTTGTGTTTCTTACAGGTTCAGGATGGAAATGCAAATGATTCTGTTCGGTTAAATGAGATCAATCTGAGACTTCAGAGCCAGCTGAACAAAACCCTCTTTGACATGCAGGCACATGGAGAACGGCTCTTTTTGAGAGTGTTTGTCACCAACATACGAAGTAAAGGACACATTTACATCCATCAGTTTGTAATTTTTAAAATGCATTTGGGTTTTTTGTTTGTAATCACAGAGCGCCAATATGGGTTTATGTAGAAATGTGTTCTCAGCACAACAGAGACAAATCCAGCAACAGGGGTCACACCCCTGGGAATTAATTTGTACAGTTTTTTTTTTAATTTTTTTATCAGGGCCCACCCAGTCTTATGTGTTTTAAGTGGGAGAGGTGCAGTCTCTGCATGACTGTAGCTAGGTTAGATAAGTAGTGATGAAAATGGATGGATGGAGTATAACCTTATGAAACTGTTGTGTTAGTGACACCAAGTGGATTAAAAGTAGACTGCCCTGTTGTGCAAACTTTTTACTATTCATACTACTGTGTATTATTTTCTGCCCTAGGTGGTGAAATACAAGAGGCAGAAGTTTACATACGAATTTTCTCCCACAAATACAGGATAGACCTCTCTCGAACTCGATCTCATTTTATTCCTGGATATCCACTGGACGTGGTGGTATGCCTAAAACTAACACATGTATACTGTAGTTATACAAATAACTGTAATGATATTTCATAACAGACTTTTTTTTGTTGCTCATACAGGCGCTCGTGCGTCTCCCGGATGGCTCTCCAGCAGCTGGTGTGCCGTTAAATATTAATATAGCATCTTCACAGTCTCAGGAAGGCACCACTGATCAAGAGGGGGCGCTGGTTAAAACCTTTAATGTTGTTGCTGGTGTTGACATTACAGTTGAAGTTAGTATCTCCAAACTCATTTAAAGGCGCAAGCAAACTGCTTTGATTTCAGCTTTAACGGTTTCCACCTCTGCCTGTGATAGGTTTCTCTGAGTGGCTTACAAGAGAGAAAAATAATCCGCCGTGCTTCCTCTCAACATAACAGCTACCTTTACATGACTTTTACCAGCAAGATTTACTCTGTGAATGAATTACTTACCATAACGTTCAACACCATCAACAGCCCAACCAATGGATCTCTACACTACATGGTCAGAAATATGAAAATAAATACAATATTGTCGGAGCAACATTTTGTCTGGATTAAATACCTTTTAACGGTCATTCTTGCAGGTCTTAAGCCGGGGAATAATAATAAAAGAGGGCTCACTCCAACTTGGTATATCAGCTAAACACAACCTGCTGATAACACCTGATATGGTTCCATCTTTCCGTGTGATTGCCTACTATCACAATGCTAACGGTCGACTCATAGCTGATTCAGTGTGGGTAGATGTCAGGGACGAATGCGAGCTAAATGTCAAGGTGAGTAAACAGAACAGATGGAAGCGGCGCTCGAGTAAAGAAAACAGAAAGTTACCGCTGTTAAATGTCTGCGCTTGAATCTGTTCATCTGTTATACTGCAAGTCCCATAAGTGTTTGGACACAGCTGTTTTTTTAATGAAATAATCAAGATTTGCCTAAAGCGCACACGTTCTTCTTCAAGCAAAAACTTCTGCATTAGTATTTTAGCAACTATGTTTTATAGATAATCCCCCCCATTTTAAAAAGCTGGACGGTTGACTGAGAAGCAGTTTCATGGTCATGTGAGATCTGATCCCTTGTTATTTCATTAAAAACTGAGCTAAATAAAATATCTGGATCTAATCCCAGTTGTTGCACCTGTATAGCTCCAAATACTAAACTCATTAACATTTGCAAATGCTGTATATACAGTACAAGTCAGGTTTGGACACATTCACCCATGAGTATGTCCAAACCTCTGACTGGTACTGTATTTTAGATCAATTATATCTGCTCCTATTTGCATGTATCTATATTGGCATATTTATTTTGTTTGGATTAACGACTAGACCAAACATAAACCCTGAGATGTCTTAAATTTAGGTGAAACCCAAAGGTCCATTTGCACCTAAAGCACAATCAAAGATAGAATTTGATCTACAAGGTCATAAAGCAAAAGTGGCTTTGCTGGCTGTGGATAAGGCCTTCTACGCTCTCAATGCTGATAATAAACTCACAGCCAAACAGGTAACAGTCTCACACACTCTTTTCACACTTACTGCATTTTTCTTAAATTTAACCCATAATTTAAAATAATCTTAAGTTTTTCATCTCACTTTTCAGGTGTTTTCCACTATGAACTCCTATGATCTTGGCTGTTCCTATGGTGGAGGATCTGACTCAGCATCAGTTTTATTAGACGCTGGCTTGGCTGCTGTATCTAATGACCTGAGTGTGCAGAGAAAATGTAGGAGAAAAAAATTTTTTTTCTTCATTTAGTTACTTTGAAATGATCTTTCTCACGACCTTGAATGAACTGATGGCTGTTTCATCTGTGAAGACTCAGGGAACAGTTGTTTGTTGGAGTTACCCAAACATATATGTTTAAAATCATTGCTCCATGTTGGATCTTGAAAAGAACTGGTGCTTGGAAATTGGCCATCGGTATAAACAGGCTCTAGACTCCAGCCCAAAGTGATTAATACTGTCTGACACCCCCAGTGATGCCTTAATAGATATCTATAAGGTGCTGTAAAGTGCTAATAGACAAAAGCTACTACATAAAACATAAAACAATATAATTCAAAGCTGCCTTTGAGCAAATGTGTACTATATGCCTGCTGAAAAATGATTTTTCTCCTATTCCAGATTTTGGCTGTAATTCACCATCTGTGCGACGCGGACGCTCAGTAGACCTTGAACAGGAAATGATGAACTTAAGTAAGAAGATTCTGCATCACAGCTTTGGTCTGATCATAAAAAGCACATCGTGGAAGTAAATACTACAAAACGTGTCTTTTCTTTTCGATCTTAGAATTTAACTATACAGAGAAAAGCCTGCAAGACTGTTGTGTTCACGGGTTTTCTCATATTCCGATGGAACGGACTTGTCAGGAAAGAGCAGATCGGGTCCTTCTGGTGAAAAACGATCAAACTTGTGCTGATGTCTTTTTAAAATGCTGCCTTGATGCCGAACGTCTGAGACAAAAAAAGATACAGGAAGAACTCCAGAGAGGATTTGGAAGGAGTGAGATGAAGCTGTCATGCTGACACCTTAAAGATCTACTTGAGCAGCATTTATTGATTATCAGAGTTTGTCTAAAACCTCTGTTTTCTGTCCTTTAGCTGCAACTGCTGCTGAAATTGAGGAGTTCTTCCTGGACACGTCTCAGTATGTCAGAAGAAATTTTCCCCCAAGCTTTGCATTCATGGAATTTGATGTCACCAACAAAAAAACGTAAGCAGTGTAAAATACATTTTCAATGCAGCTCCAGGGTTTCTTTTTAATTAAAATATCTAGTTGAATACAGTGGTTACATACATCATTGTATCATATAATAGCTTTCTTTATGTACTTTTTTTTTATTGTTGTTGCTTGAATATTGGCACTGTGATTATTTTATTTTAGTTAAGCAGCTGAGATGTTTCTCAGGTTGATGTTACAGTCATTTAATTCAATTTATCTTCATCAAAAACACCTTTAGCTATGATTTGTTCCTTCCTGATTCCATCACCACATGGGAGATTCAGGTTGTCACTTTATCGCCATCTGCTGGTAATAATAACTCCCCACTTCACAAACGTATCTCAGATATTTACTGAAGAGCTCATTAACTGCAGCTCACTCCTTCTGTGTTTCATTCAGGTTTCTGTGTTGTTAAGCCATCTGAGGTCAAAGCCTTTAAGAGGGCGTTTGTGTCTCTGAGACTGCCTTACTCTGTGAAAAAATACGAGCAACTTTCTGTTTCACCTGTTATCTACAACTATGGGGACTCCGAACTGCAGGTAGGGAAACCTTAATAAATGAAATGAAAACTGTAACTAGTCTGTGTGGGTGGAAAAAAATGATTTTTTTCTCTTTCTCTCCTTGGACACCTGCATGTATATAGGTGGCAGTGCATATGGAACAGACTAAAGGACTTTGCTCTCCGGGTTCAGCTGCCACTGCATCTTATGTTAATATTACTCTTCAGCCACAGTCTTCTCAGTTTGTCTCCTTCTCTGCTGTCCCCATGGAGACTGGATCCATACCCATCAAAATCCGTCTCTATGATATGGAGGACGACCTGGGAATAGATGCAATAGAAAAACCTTTGATGGTGCAGGTGAGTGAAAGGCATTAACTCTGTGAATTTTTTTTAAAATAATAATCCAAGAACCAAGAAATGTATACTGTAAATTTGTTGTCTTTTATCTTATGTTGTAGACAGAAGGATTTGAAAAGAGAGAAGAAGAAACCAGGGTTATTAAATTTGATGGCAAGTGGTTCAGTATATCTCAGTGATGATACCTTCATGTCAGTTTCAAACATTGCCATATTTTAATTTCAACTTATCTCTGCCATGATAGCGAGGAGCACCAGCACCATGACTATTGATGGATTCTTACCGGATGACACCGTCCCTGACTCCACCTCCAATATATTTGTTTCAATGGAAGGTCAGCACTGTGAGACACAGACATGCAACTAACAGACTCTTGCACATAACTGGCATCTTACCTTTTTACCTGATTCTCTCTCAACAGGGAATGGATTTGGAAATTCATTTGCAAGAAAACTTCTCTCTCCTGAAAAAGTTGCTGAGATGATTAGGTTGCCGACAGGATGTTTAGAACAGACAATGTCCAAACTGACTCCAACTGTTTTAGCTCACCGGTACCTTGACTTGAGCAACCAGTGGTTTGATCTGCCTCCTGGTAGCAGAGATGATGCTCTTAGTAAAATTGAGCATGGTAAGAACAATTTTTCCCCCAAAAGTAAAAAGTGAGAAACAAGGGATGAATGCATAAAGAGAGAAAATATGACATAGCGCGTGCTAACAGCCATTCTCCCAATATGAATGAACGTTTTAGCTGAATTGCTTTTTGTTTATTGGTTCATCGGTTGTTACGACAACACATTTGAGGTGTCAGACTTATTCAGGAGCAGTTAATTCAGTGGAAACATGGTTCAGTGAGAGACTACAGAACAGCTCTCGATTATGGCTGCTCCTCCTTTGCATGAAGTAACTGTTTGTGATGAGCTCAGTGATAAAAAAGGCATTTAAAGTAGAAAGAATAGTGTGTTTTAGTGGGGTACCATGACATAAAGTAATTGCGGCATGTTTCAGATGATAAATATTTTGGTGTTCTTTGTTCTCACCTAGTTTTGATCAGTGGCATTAAAGCTTATGTTTGATTTGTTTATTGGTTCGTTATGTTGTAATATGTTGCTTTGCTTTTTAAATCAGGCTACACAAGGATTAGAACATTATATGGAAACAATGCTGATGGCTCTTACGGCACATTTTATACAATACCAGATAGCAGTAATTGGTAAGTATTTGTTTTTACCATTAGTCATTCAATTTTTGTATTGCTGTTGCTGTCAAAATCTCACACACATAAAAAAAACTTCCTTCATTTGTACTCTGTAACATAATTAAACAAACTTTTCCATCAGCTCCTTTTACTTACTGTCAGTCTCTTGTTCTCAGGGTGACCGCTCTTGTAGTGAAAGTATTTTCATTGGTGGCGCAGCGTCAGACAGCAGCTGCTGGACCGCAGGGCTGGGCTATTAAAGTCGTACCAGAAGAATATATCAGGAAACCAGTCAATTACCTGCTTGGAATACAGAAATCACATGATGGGTCATTCGGTGACCCAAATCCTGTCATACACAGAAAAGTCCTGGTACCGTAGTCTATACATGTGTGTGTCTCTGATTTTTATAGATGAAATGAAGTACAGCCAGCTGAATGGACTACTGTGTCTGTGTGTTTAATGTAGAAAGGCAAAGACCAAGATGCATCCATGACTGCTTTCATAACTATTGCATTGTACCGGTCCCTCAATTTCCTCCAACGTGAACTGCAAAAGGATGTGGTGAGTTGATATTAAAATGAACTCTCCATGAAAACCTGTATTAGTGGTCACAGTGTGACAAGCAGTCCGTCTTTTCAAAATCGAATCAATACATCGAGATTCATGTTGCACTCAAGGAAGAATCTTTATGACTCTGGTGATCTTTCAAATCAAAAAATGTGCTTTATTACAGTTTATTACCAAATTTCAAAAACTCGTGATTAGCCTTTATTTAAAATGCAGATGTATAGTTTGCATTCATTGACTCTTTATCCTCTTCTCTACTAGAAAGCAAGCATTTCCAGATCAACGGCGTACCTCCTGTCACACTTAGAGGAGCTTCAGCATCCCTATGCTGTTGCCATTACAGCCTATTGCCTCTCACTGTCCCTGCCAACTACAGCGGATCATTCACAAACATGGGCGAAACTTGAAGCAATGGCTATTAAAGGCACGTGCAATCCAGATACATGTAGAAATCTCCTTTACTGTTTCAAATTTCATTTATGTTTCTTGGTATGAGAAATGTGGAGGGCATCTGGACTGAATATTATTATATTGTCCAATCACTACAATACTGTTATTTTATTAATTGACTTCTATTATTTTATCAGGGAAGGATGACTGCTATTTTTGGCCAGATGATGCCAGCCAAAAGGTGAATGCTATCACAGTAGAGACGACAGCCTATGCCCTCCTCACTGCAGTTCAGCTTGGGTATATGAAGTGGGCAGATAAAATAGCCTGCTGGTTAAACTCCCAAGAAAACTATTATGGAGGCTTCAAGTCAACACAGGTGATTAGGCTAGAGCCAGCTTTTAATGGAGCTCCCGTTTCCCCTGTCATGACATCATATATTCACCATAAAAGCAGTGATGTTCAATTTTATATTAATAATCTCTTAACATTCCCAGGATACCCTTGTGGCGCTGGAAGCCCTCTCAGAGTATGAGCTAAAAAAGTCCGGGAGTCCTGAAACAGAGATGACGGCAGAGTTCACATCCCAAGGAAGGAATGAAATTGTCACACTTGAACTGGGAAATAAGAAGGAACGAGTGGAGACTAGCCTAAGGGTATCATGAGGCAGTGCACTCAGACATATCTCTATGATGTTAAATTCATTCTGAATTTTTTTTTTTTTTTACATCTGTTGTCCTAGAAATTTACAGGGAACAGTGTCAATGTGCAGCTGAGTGGAAAAGGAGACATCAAGTTTAAAGTAAGTTGGATTCACTTCTTTGTTCTGTATATTATGAATCTGATCCATGAGCCACTGTGAATCTCCCTTGCAGATCGTTAAGGCTTACCATCTACTGGAACCCAAGGACGATTGTGACCGGCTGTCTATCAGTGTCAGAGTGGAGGGGAAAGTGAAGTACACTGGTGAGCTTTGGTATCTGCTAACAAATCACACACAACTACTGATGAAAGCTACACGCTCACGTTAACCTCTGCCCATCTAGCTAAGATAATCGAGAATTATGATTACTATGACTACGGTGCCGATGATGACAGACAGGAACAGGAAGAAGTGTCACGATCAGCTGTCGAGGGCTCTGATGCTCTCACCCGATACAGGAGAGCTCTTGAGAACAATCCAAGTTCAAATGAGGCTGTTACCTACACTGTCTGTGTCAGGTGAGTTACACAGGATCCACATTTACTTTTATGAACATACACAAGAGAAAGAACTCTCCAGTAAAACAGCCACAATAGCTGAGCGATGACTTTGTCAACTTGTCATTTTCTTTACATGGTTACAGGCAGAAGAGCAATCTCACTGGAATGGCCATTGCTGACATCACATTACTGAGTGGATTTAAGGTTGACACTACAAACCTGGACAGGGTTAGTGGGTCTCTCTTCTTACTCGTCAATGTTGTCTCTGTCAGTACAAAGTGGGAGGAGCTAATTCAGTCATCTGTGGATCTTGATGTCACATCTGGATGTTGATATCAAGGGAAATGAATTTGAATAATTAGAGATCGCAAATTTTGGGTGATGACAAAATTCAAAAGCTCATTTCATATGCTATATTTTATGAGTGATAAAATGATTGATGATAGTGATTTATTCATGAGCAAATCTGTAACACTGGACTGTGTTTTCAACTCTGTGTTCCAGTAAATTAACGTGTTATTTAAATGTGTTCTTAGTGCATGTGGGAACATTTTAGCCTCATCTTTTCAGCTGCAACCCTAGGACCATTTGGACACAGGCAGTATAAAAACAGATTCAAAACCGCAAGAAAACGTATTTTCAAACTGATGATCAACAAGTACAAAGTTTTCGTTTTGCCTGATTCTATATCTAGGCCTATAGACATGAAATGACTTTGAAATGCAGAAAAAATGAAGTAAAGATTGAAGCTTCCTCCAGAAAGGATCTATATTTCTCACTGATGCTTGTCTGGGAAAGAGAAAAAATTCATAAAACATGAGGCCTATATATTTTCTGCACTACGAGGGCCACAGAATCTCACAAGGAGGAATAAATGGTGATGATGTTCAGATTTTGTTGCCTTCTGCTATAACGTTCTTGTCTTCTCCAGCTAAAAGAGTCACCTGAACAATATATTGCCCATTATGAAGAGTCTTTTGGAAGAGTGCTGATCTACTTCAATAAGGTACTGCTGAATTCAAGTTCTATACAGTAATTGTACATGCAAAAATTGTACCTGCCCAATATTAAAATACTTTTCTCTCCAGCTTTTTGAGCCTGAGGAATGTATTAGTTTTGAAGCTACACAACAGGTACCAGTTGGTCTTCTACAGCCTGCTCCAGCTTCATTCTATGATTATTATGAACCAGGTCAGATTTCAATTCAAATTTTCTATTGCATATTTGTTAGGATATTTTTTACTTAACGTGGCTGTTTGTGCTATACTTACAGACAGAAAGTGTACTGTGTTCTATTCTGCACCGCAAAGGAGCAAGATGATCTCAAAACTGTGCTCTGAGGACGTGTGCCAATGTGCAGAAAGTAGGAAACTGCTTCATCTTCATTAAGACCTCTGCCTACACTGAGACATTAGGGCAACATACAACACAAGCAAGCAAGCAAACAAAGAGAAAGCAGTTAAATTTATTTAACATCTGGTAGGAACAGTTCTGCTGACCACATCATTATTTAATAAATCAGTTTTGAAGGAAAGAAAAATAAGAAATTTGAAAAGAAAATGGGATAACTGCTGTGCTGTATCCCTGAGGTATTTGTAATGCATAACTCACCATTAGATGACAGTAATTTTCAGCACTAGCCCATATTTGTGATTAGGCTGCACACACTCATTCACTATACTGTCAAATCATCCAAATCATTAAATTTAGGCATTCCAATCAGTTCCATGGCCACAGGTGTGTTAAAGTAGGCACGTAGACTGCTTCTCCAAACATATGTGAAAAAATGGGAGCTCGATGAATTCGAGTGGGGTACTGTGATAGGATGTCATCTGTGCAACAAGTCCTGTTGTGAAATTTCTTCCTTGTTAAATATTCTAGAGTCAACTGTTAGTGGTATTATATCTCAGTCAAAAAGTGGTAGGCCACTTGACAGTGTTGGGTCAATGGATGCTGAGGTGTGCAGAACATTCTGCAGAGTCAATGGCTACAGACCTCGAAACTTCATGTGGCCTTCAGGTTAGCTCGAGAACAGTGCATATAGAGCTTCATCGACTGAGTTTCCGTGGCTGAGCAGCTGCAACACCTTACATCACCAAGTGCAATGCAAAGCGTTGGATGCAGTGGTGTAAAGCACGCCACCACTGGACTTAACGGCAGTAGAGACGTGTTCTCTGGAGTGATGAATTGTGCTTCTCCATCTGGCAGTCTGATGGCAGTCTGATGGCAGTCTGGGTTTGGTAGAGGCCAGGAAAAATTACTTGTCTGACTGTGTTGTGCCAAGTGTAAAGTTTGGCGGAGGGGGGATTACGGTGGTTTTTTTTTTTTGGTTTTTTTTAATCAGAAGCTGGCTTTGGCCCCTCAGTTCCAGTGAAAGGAACCCTTAATACTTCAGCATACCAAGACCATTTTGGACAATTTCATGTTCCCAACTTTGTGGGAACAGTTTTGGGATTACCCCTTCCTGTTCCAACATGACTGTGCACCAGTGCACAATGCAGGTCTATATAGACATGGACAAGAGTTTGATGTGGATGAACTTGACTGGCCTGCACAGAGTCCTGACCTCATTTTGACAGAGCACCTTTGGGATGAATTGGAGTGGAGACTGCGAGCCAGGCCGTCTCATCCATCATCAGTGTCTGACCTCACAAATGTCCTTCTAAGAATGGTTAAAAATTCCCATAAACTAAATTTATTCACACCCTTACTGCTTCCATAAGTATTAATAGGGCAAGAATCAGCCAGGAGCTGCAAATAAAGGTACTTGGTTTGTCACGTTTGGCTACTGTGGCTGGCAAGGCAGGACCCCAACGCAGGACTCAGACAAGGAACTGACTTTTAACTTACATTTATTAAATAACAAAAGGGGCAGAGCTGGGCACATGCCAGCATGTGCCCTATACTAAAGTATTCTAGAGTCAAATGTGAGGCGACATGTCCGACACCTAAAGCTTGGCTGGGCTGAAACTGACTAATGCAA
>VOQJ01019842.1:22222-35280 GCA_015052665.1 Apistogramma diplotaenia
TGTGCCCGACTTTGCCCCGAGGGGTGAATGGGTCTATGTGTGTGTGTGTGTGTGTGTGTGTGTGTGTAGGTGTGTGTGTGTGTGTGTGTGTGTGTGTGTGTGTGTGTGTGTGTGTGTTTTATTGGTCCAAAGAGGAATATTTTTGATCACAAGAAATGGAGAAATGAAAGTGGGCCCGAATATTTTCCCAATACTGTGATTCAGTGTTGATTTAGCTTTCCTGTCAAATATGTTTATTTTTATGCTTTTTTTTTCTTCTTTTTACTGCAGCAAAGGATCTGAGAGGGGTCTCTGTACTCAAAGTAATTCCAGTCAAAGTTACCCCCTCCCTGTATAACATCTGCAGGCTGAGGAAAAAAAGGAGAGGAAGGGGTGACTTTTATATATGAGACGGAGTCCGTTGCTACTCATAGATTTGCACACTGACAAGATTTGGTTCATAGTGATCACATCTAACATATGCCCTAAAATGTGATCAAATCAACCTGCAACAGTAGATACTCGGTGCAGTTGTATAACTTGCAGGCGATGCAGAGAGACCTAATGGGGGAAAAAATGAGAGGTGCTGGGGTCCACGGGTGAAGCGGCCAGGAACAAGCAAAGGCTTATGTGCTTATATTATTCTAATCTCCGAGGCCAGATCCAATGTAAGCAACACGGCGTACTGACCATAGCTTCAATCACAGCCAGATCAATGCGTGCGCTGTTCCAGCCTCACCATTAGAGATTTCATTAAATTTAAACTAATAAAAGGTAAATAAATAGTCTGACTTCAGCATCACGTTTTCATCTTGAGCTTGCTTTGAGCTGCCAACATCAAATTTAAAAAGGTGCTCATAAGGTGATGTTTGTTTTTTTTCTCCTCCTCAACGTGATCACTGGCTTGTCATGACCAAGCAGTTTCGACTTGCGTTTTCTTACAATAATGTAAACACAGAACACTTAATTTATCGATTACACTAAGTACATTTGAATCATAATTAGCAAAAAACGTATAAAAAATATATATAAATTATATAAATATAATAAGACACACTCACAAGAAAAACCGACTCATGCGGCTGAAACAACAAAGTTTACTTTTGGTAGATTTGTATATCGCCTCAAGGGATTTACTGTAAATACACATATTCCATTCCAAGTACAATCTGACCTACTCTGACCTACTAAGTGTACTTGAGTAACATCTGAGCACAGCCATGCGGGAATGTGAAATGTGCTCACATAATCAGGTGTATTTTCTCAGGTGTGCAGTTGCCATAGGCATTGACGGCATGTCTACAACCATTTTTCCAAAGGCCAAGAGAGGGTCAGCAGCTCGAGGGTGGTCTAAGATGCAGAAAGGAGTGAAAGGCTTAAGTGTTTCTGGAGGCTGCCATGGGGTACAGTAGGAAGCCCCCATGCACACCGATGCACAGTGAACAGTCCATGGTGCGCACCCTTGCTCTGTTAACAGGATCAAACTTTGTCGCAGAAGACTCGACAGAAGAGCATCGGCTCAGGTGTAAGTAATTAAATGAATGATTGGGGAAAACCATTTAGCGGCTTCAATTTCAAATCACACACACTGGAGCACATAGACTGGCCTCCCCAGAGCCCCAATCTCACCATGATTGAAGCAGAGTGGGAAACTCTAAGCATTATTACACACACACACACACACACACTCTCACACACACATGGACCTGTGAAACACCAAACATCATTAAACACACCACCCTGTCAACACCATTTATATGCACATGCTCACACCTCTTACACTCTGACTGCTGCTACTGTATGGTGACTGTTGCACAATACACACTGCACTTTAACATTGTTCACCTTGTTGATTTATTTACTTTTTTAACTGCATCTTAGTACTTGAACACTTTGTGCTCTTTGTTTCTTTTATTATATGCTTTATTATGTGTCTGGAGGATTAGCAAAGTAAGAATTTCATTGTACAGTGTAACTACCTGTTTCCTGTACACATGACAATACAACTCTTGAATCTTGAATCATCTTGACAGAGAACAGAACAAAAGGCAGCCAACATCCAAAGAAGAAGGTTGAATGTAGTTCAAGAACAGTGAAGGAGTATTCCTGGAGGACGTGACATGAAGCGGAGGTCATGTAAAGAAATGATGGGTGACTCAAGTCTTCTGCACCATACTGTTACAATAACAGTTTATGGAGACAGTGGAGACAAGGATGGAGTGAGAACTTGAAGATTAAAGTGTGACAGCCAAGCATCAGAAAGTATTATAGTGGAAAGCTTATATTACATGCAGCACTGTAATAGCATAGTTTTCATATAAGAAACTATTGTTTATAGCAGGTACACTGTAAAATTGTTGTAAAGTAATATTTTTGCTGCCAGCACTTTACTGTAATTTAACAGGGCTGTTTGTTACACTGTATGTGAAAGTCTTGTTCACAGAATTCCTCCAGCCCGCTCCTTTGCTGTGCACTTTCATGGCGTCAGCTGGTTCATCGTGCAGCATCAGCTGTTAATGATGCTGATGACCTGGAATCTCCATAATTCATTATTATTGTCAATTTTTACACATTTTTATCTGCTACATTGCAGTATTGCAACAGTGTCTTGTGGGTTACTTTTGAGAGCATGATGTACCTACCAAGGAAAAACTAGCTACGGCAAAATGTTTGCAACAGAAATATGAAATGTTGAATGAATAGGCTCACACACACACACACACGCTGTGACATATATGAAGTGAGGAGACACAAAGGTAAAAAAAATAAGAGAATGATGCTTCTTCATAGTTTCATACCTCTCATTATCTCAAAAGCATGTCAGCATGTCTTATTCGCTCTCTTACATGAATTTCACTTACATACCTTGTTTGCTCTACACCCGTGATATAGCCTACTTGTTTTCATGTGGTTTACAAAAGGTGGGTTGGTGGGTGGCCATCTTTCTGAGATGCGATGCATTCACAGAGGGTTCCTTAAATCTGGTGGATATTTGGTCACTTACATAACTCCCACGTAGCTACATCTCATTACTTCCAACAAACAGTCAATTCATATAGCGAGAGGTTCCTGTCCCCCAGAGCCTGCGCTGAATACCTGCAGTGTTATTTCCTCCAGGTGAATCATGATTCTCACACCAGGGCTTTATTCAGCCAAAGGCTGCGTGCCCATCTTTGGTGGCAATCTTTGGCAAAAGGCAAGTTACAGTTGTGAAACTGTCACAAGAGCTGCAAATTTTGTGTCAGATTCGATTTTAAATTGCACTCATAATTTTGTTTTATTCAGGCAGATGTGCTATTTACCTTTATACTGATTGAAGGAAATCACCTTGGGTCAATTCTGTTTTTCAGTCTCACCTCTAGATACGTTATATTCAGCAAAACTGCGTTTTCTTTATGCAACCAAATCAGAGGGAGCAATTGGCCATATTGGATCCAGAAATTCTTGTAAAATGGCACTCTTTTTGTAAGTCCAATGCAAATATTTTTCATGGTGGTTCAGAGAGTGGGACCATATGGTTTGGTAAAGGGCGTGGAGTGTGGGGGTTTCCTTAAGTAGGAGCAGACTTTATCACTCTCCTCCTTTCTAATGGTGGTCCTTCTTCTCACCTCTTTCCACTGAGATCACATGAAGAAGGTCTGTGTGAGCTCTTCCAATTAGATGGAAGGATAAACTCAAAGAAAAAGATAAGGCCAAGAATCAAGTCATTAATCAAGTAAGTTCAGTTTTTTCTTCCTTTTCTTTGATGATAGAGTGAAAACTGCAGTTACGATAAATAGCCTCTGTATGTGTGTGGGTTTTGAATGATGTTCTTTGCAGAACATAATATTTGAATGTATCTGTGTCCTGATGAGTAGAAAAGGTTCTGGTGTGGATTAAGTCCTGCTGTTGTTTGCAGTGTGAAGGTTCATAAATGATAGTTGCTGTGAGTGTAGTGGGAGAACAGTGTGATATTGCATTATTGTTGCACTTAATATAATTTTCTTTTTTTTTGCATTAATGATTTTTCATGCAATCAAAAGCAATTCTATCATTAACAATTTGTGTTTTAGATATAAAGAGTACTTGTTAATTCCCCCAACACTCATGAGTTAATGTCTACACTTTGACTTGCTGTGAAGCGGTTCATTTTTCTCCGGATTTAAAGCCACGGCTGAACATATTTCCTTTGGTGGTTTTACGAGTTGTGAGTGAAGAGCTTTATGTAACCCTCTGTATAGTGAAAGACATACAGTGTCCCACAGTTCTCTACAGTAAAGCTCTGTTACCTGGCCGCATCTCAGTGGCACGCTATGAATTTCCCACTCAGGTCACCTTCTTCCTTCCTGCTCAGAATCCAGCTTAGACCTTACTTGGTTTGGAAAACTGTCAGTTTATGGCTGATTGAAGGACTTCTGAATATTTGGATGCATATATTAATTTATCTGCACTTTAAAAAAAAATTTTTTTTTTACTATAAAAAGCACATTTTGCCCAGTTCTGGGTATATATGTTTATCTAAATTCATTTTGAAACAGAATTGTAAAAGAAGTCCTTGTTAGCAGAAATGTATCAGGCCCTTGTCTCGCCTTGTCAATGAACAACATTTAAAATTGCTGCCGGTGTCGCTGTTCAGTGTTGTGTCCTGAGGAGCATCGAGCATGAATGGGAGCTCTGTGAATGTGATGCTGAACAGTGCTGTAAAAGTGAATGTATGTTCACTAACTACTTGGATTCAAAATGTTGCTATAAAACAGCTTAGTTTAATGTTTCCTGCATTCAACTCTGCCATAATTCAGATCTTTCTTTCTGTTTTCATTTCCAGCTGAGACCTGGCAAGAAAAAAAAAGCATCACAAAAGTGTAGAGGAAGGAGTTAAGTGATTTACAGTAACACAAATACAGATCCATTGAAGCAACGGCATCTGTGGCTGTAGGTGCTGGATCAAAATGTTGTTTACTCTAGGACTACTCCTCCTTCTCACCCCATTTCCCTCATTTCAAACCACAACCAATGAGAAGAGAGACTCCACGGGAAGCGACGTGACCAAACCCAGTGCAGCATTCACTCTTTCAAAATCAAAAACCACTGCTGCTCCTGACAAGCAGACCAGTCACCCCACCCTAAAGCCAAACACTGTCAATCAGACAGTTTTACCCACTCCGGCCACTAAGCAAAAACCCCCAACAGTCAATGTTACAAAGACCACCAAAAGCAGGCACAGCCCAGCGGTAATTCAAACCACTCCATCAGCAGTGGTGAAGGCTACCACAGCCAGAAGCAGCCTCTCAAACAAAGACAAGCACACAGTTTCAGTTAACCAGACTGTTTCCTCTAAGCCAACCTCAGCCGGTGAGGTAAAAGCTAGCAAGGACAAACATGCCCCCACTGGAGTTCCAAATGTTCAGTCAGCATCCACAAAGACTGCTTCACTCAATGGAGCCAAAACCACCAAACACAAACTTCAGCCCACCGTCAGTCAGACTGTTTCAATTAAGTCTCCTTCAACCGGTGATGGGAAAACTGCCAAAGAGAGGCCCGCCCCCACCGTAACTCAAAATGTTCAATCAACCGCCCTAAAATCCCCTGGAGCCAATGTCACTAAAACCACGAAAAACAAGCCCACAGCATCTGTCAATCAAACCGCTGTTGCTAAATCCTCCCCCACCACTGACGTGAAGCCCAAAGACAAGCCCGCCCCGACAAAAGTTCAAACTGTTTTACCAACAGAAACTTCTGCGAAGGCAACTGACAAAGAAAAGGTCGCAACCTCTGCCGGTGACATCAAAGAATCCAGCACCGCCAGCAAGGAGAAGCCTGTCTCTTCACAGCCAATCAAAGTGGTTATCAATGAAGGCTGCGACTCAAGTAACGCCAAGGAGCAGGAGCTGAAGCTGAAACCTGGCGCTCCACTCGTGATGACGCATAAGATCAGCTTGTTGCCTGGTGGCTGCAGTGGGGCATGCGAGGCTGAGATGGCCGACCTGAAGGGACGTGTGGCCCTACTGGAAAGGCAGATGTCCTTTTTTAAAGAGAAATGTATGATTTTCTTGTTTATTCAGCGTATTATCATTTTTAACACTATTTAGTAATGATGGAATTTAACAATTGTTGTTCTGTTTGTTTCTTCCAGGTCCATGCGCTTCAGCCTGTCCAAATGACTGTAGTGGTAATGGGGAATGTGAGAAGGGTAAATGTGTCTGCCAAAAGGGATTCATGGGTCCAGACTGCAGTAAGTGTGCACAAGGAGCTGAGTGTAGCAAAAGTAAGTGATAATATTCACTAAAATTAGAAAAAAATAATAATATTTGGCCTTTGAATGACTCCCAATCTCTAATCTTGCATTTCAGAAGCTACTAAAGTGAGCACCAAGGAAACAAAGGAGACCCCACAGGTGAACAAAGAAAAGGAAAGCCCACAGGAGAAAACCACCAAATTAGAACAAACATCTTTCGAGAAGAAGGGGCAGAATAAAGGGCCTGACACCAAAGAGCCTGACACTAAACCCAAAGTAGCCACTAATGCTAAAGCAGGCATTGATAAAACACAAGCAAAAGAAGATGTCAAGAAAACAAATATTAAAGGCTCTTCAAGTCCTGCAAAGACTAGCCGCCCAACTGCGAGTCCGGTTCTCCTAAAACACAATGACAAAAAGAAGGAGGAGTCTCAAAAAGGCAAAACAACACCCCCATCCACTGAGAAAGTCCTTCAAAAAACTGATACTAAGCTGATGAAGGAGGGGACTGGCAGTAAAATATATTCAAAGACCCACCAGCTGAAAGATGAACCACAAACGAATGCAACACAAAGCACTTTGAAGAAAATCACTGGCTTGTCGAAAAATGGCACAACTCTCTCCAAGGTCACAGGAACAACCAAAACCCGAATAGGCAAGGAATCCCCGGAGCAGTCTGTGCAGGGTGAAAAAAATGTAACTCATTCATCTGACCATAAACAAATTAAGACAGTTAAAGAGGACACTCTGACTGCGCAGACCATGGACAACAAAAAAACTGATGCTGCCAAGACTGGAAAAGGAACACAAAAAAGTCCGGATGTCATTAATGGAACCATTGGATCTGCGTCAGATAAGACTAAAGCCCATCCTAAGAAAACACCTCTCCATGACTCGGGGATCAGCACCAAGAGGACTGGAGGATCTGGATTGGGGTCTGTGAAGGTTGTAAACGTTTCTTCCTACAGCTTCATAGTCACGTGGTCAGCACCCCAAGGGATGTTTAAGAACTTCACCGTGATAAGAAGAGAGCCACGGGCAGAGGGTGATGAAGGCGGGCACGAGGAGTTTGAAGAGGAAACTCTCATATCTGAAGTCTTAGTACTGAGTGAGAGCACCAATGCAACTGCATCCTCTGGGAAAGCTGATGGATCAAGAGGTAAAGCTGAAACCAAGATCTCGATGATAGTCCCGGGTAATGTACGTTCTGTGGAATTCAGTAATCTGCGCGCAAACACGCCCTACATCCTGCATATATACGGTACTACAGCAGAGAGGAGATCGATGATTCACAGAGTAACTGCAACTACAGGTAATTATAACGGGAAAACATTTATGCATAAGTCCATCAATATTTAAGCAAATAAGACACTGTGTATATTCTGCTTTTTTTACTTGCTAGGTCCTGAGCCAGCCACAGAGATGGTTTTCAGCAATGTAACAGAGTCTTCTCTCAGTGTTTCCTGGTCCAAACCAAAGACAATGTACACAGGCTTCAGGATCACATACACCAACATTTTAACAGGTCTGCTTATATTTTGTATCTTGGGCCAGAGTTATCCAGCATAACCCATTTATCATGATGCCTGCATAACCCAAGTGTAGGTTATAGCAGATCTTTTATTGGAAAGTGTCCTCAGTGTCTCATTGCGGTGTTTATCATCCTGTCAGGGGAGAGCCGCTTCGTGACGGTGAGTTCTCAGCAGTCTTATGTTGTCCTGTCCGAGTTGTCTGCTGGGTCCACCTACTTGATCACTGTAACTACCACGCACGGCCGATTCCAGAGTGATCCACTCACATCCATTATCACTACAGGTACAGTCTTAGACTAGCTTAATGTTACGAAAGGCTACTTTCTTTGTTTTTATTTGCAAAAATAAAAATGTAAACACTGTGGATGATCCCTGGACTGCAGTGCCGGCCCCTCCAACGCATCTTCAAGTCGTCAATGTGACAGACACCAAAGCTCTGCTGCAGTGGACTCCCAGTCTGGGGAAAGTAGACCGCTTCATCATCACCTATGAATCCTCCAAGAGTGAGTGTGGCTACTTTCACATAATGTCTAATGATAAATGAGTGCTTGCAACTAAACTAAGTGCTCTTCTTGCCGCAGATCCTAATGTGACAGTGACTGTGATGCTGTCTGGAAACTCTGTGGAACACCAGCTGAGAAGCTTGCAGAGAGGTACCCTCTACAAGGTCAAAGTGCTGAGCCAGAAGGACAATCTGCAGAGTATGGCAATCTCAACTACATTTACTACTGCAAATGGTAAGCACAAGGGGAGAATATGAAGTAAAATCATGATCTTAAACAAGATAGAATTCCATACTCCCTCACGATGCACAGCCCAGGGAGGATGTTGGGTCTTGAGTGAAGAAAATTAATGCCAGTGGGCTTCTGTGTCTCTCAGTGGTCAAAGCCAGTGAGGTTGGTGCTCGAAGTGCAGTTATAGCTTGGAGAGCTACCTCTGTCATTTATCACAGCTACAGAGTGCTCTATCAGCTGGCTGGAGAGGAGGCAAAGGTGGGTTGGAATTCGTTATCTTCATCATACAACGAGATCCCCAACGTTTACAGAATTTCAAAGCTCCGTGTACGTGTGTTGGTTATGTTAGGAAGTGATCCTGGATCCCACCATCACAGAGTATAAGTTGACTGGACTTTTGCCCATGTCCAACTATTTTGTTGTGGTGCAAGGCGAGAAAGATGGACAGTATATGCCGGTTGTCACCACAGAATTCATCACAGGTATGAATTTTAAGTATTGCATTATAATCCCAACTAATGGATCTGTGATTATGCTAACCAAGACTTTTCTATTAGGAAAACTGCGTTTCCCTTTCCCTACTGAGTGCTCTCAGGAGCTGCTGAACGGAGCTCTGCACTCAGGAGAGGTGGACATCTACCCTCAAGGAAGAGAAGGGCAAGCAGTGAGGGTCTACTGTGACATGGAGACTGATGGAGGCGGCTGGACAGTAAGACAAACTGCTGTTACTTGAATACAGCTCTAAACTAGAAGAAGGACAGAATAGGTTTAGAAAGAAACCTCCATGTTTTGCAGGTGTTCCAGAGGAGGATGAATGGAAAAACAGACTTTTTCAGAACATGGAGTGAATACAGCGCTGGCTTTGGAAACCTGAGTGAAGAGTTCTGGCTTGGTACGGTTAAAGCAAGCTCCATGATCAGTGGATTCGTTTTTAAAGCTACATCTACCTAAACAGCACCCTTTCTCCCAAATCCAACAGGAAACGAGCTCCTGCACAACCTGACCAGCGTTGGCCCTGTGAGTTTGAGAGTGGATATGCGCTCTGGAAACGACACCGCTCACGCTCACTACACCAACTTCTTTGTCGATTCAGAGGAGAAGCACTATGCGCTCACTGTGTCCGGCTACACGGGAACAGCAGGTCCACTTTTAAAAACTGTATAAAAATTGAATATGTACATTTTACCTGACATTTTAGACCTTAAACAATACATTGTTGTGACAGGTGACTCCATGAAGTACCATAACAGTCGTCCATTCTCAACCCGAGACAAGAACCCTGAACCCCTGGGCTTCCACTGTGCCAAGGCCTACATGGGAGGCTGGTGGTATAAAAACTGCTACAAGGTCAACCTCAATGGTCTTTATGGCATCAACAGTAATAATCAGGTATGATTAATCTCTACTGACCTCTAAATTATTTTACCTTCTGTGATAAAGCACACCGGCCAAGTATGACTGATTTTCTTTTTCTGCTTCTGATGTAGGGGGTAGTCTGGATAGACTGGAAAGGTAAAGACTCCTCCATTCCCTTCACCGAGATGAAGTTCAGACCCTCCAGATTCTCCCCTGCAACTCACGGCTAAGGATGCATCAGCCTCCATGAAAAGCCTGCATCTGACGGAGAATTAGAGCTCCAGAAGCCTAAAGATCAGTGGCGCTCACAGTTTTTTGCATGTCTCTTTCCAAATAAAATTCCCCGTAATTGTTTTGATAGCCATAACTGCAGCTGTCAGGACATTCAATTCAATGTGTGCAAGTATTTTTCTGGGCTCTTTTTATAGCGTACAAAACAACGAAGCTGTTATGGCAGTTTTATTGTAACTTTTGCATACTGTTCTGTCCAGCTCATCCATTTCACAATTTTGTTTCATGCACCACAATGGTCTACCAGCCCACTACTACTGTAATTAAACATGCACTGTCTCACTCCATTGGAATAAATGTGGCTAACGTTGATCTTGTGATTCTTTATTTCCTGAAAGTAAATTACAATCTCTCACTTCACCGTGCTCGTTGTGTACAAGATAGACAAACACAAGCCTGACTGATTGCAGTGTCAACTATACTGTGTTAACATGCCCTTCAGCAAGTCCAGATGATGTTGATCAGATTGTCTTGTGCTGCATTTATCACATCAAGAGACATGTTGACCTAAAAAATATTTGGACGTCCTTGATTCCCGTGAAAACACCAAACACTGTATCAAGATGACAGGCTTTAAGACCCATGAGATGCCTATAAATGTTCAGAACGGCATGCAAACCAGCTTTCCAAAGTGGGACTGCAGCAAGAAGGCACTAGACAATGGTGGAAATATCAATAGTCAGTGTGGGAGTTACATTCCTGGTTGTACTGCTGTTCATGGTGCTGAATTTGATTTCTGGCCGGAGACACACAGATGTTCAGGAAGATCACAAGGGAAGTGAGTCTGCAGTTAAATATCTCTTCACTGCCTTTTTATAGCATATGGTCATGGTGGGTGTAATAAATGGAACAATTAAAGTAAAAACATGGAGAACTAAAAAAAACTGAAGCTTGTTATTCTAAATTATTCATATATATCCATTCTACTTTGTTGTTTCTAATTCTGCATAGGAGCTGAATCTAGACTTCTGTACCAGTTCCTTCCCCGCTCCTTGTCTCTTTCCCTCCCGGGTCCTCCCAGCCTCTTTCTCATTGGCAATATGATGGAGCTGACCCACAACCATCTCCCGATTCACCTAACCAATTTGGCACAACGCTATGGAAAAATTTATCGCCTCAAATGTGGAAATACAAGTAACCACCACCTAATGGATTCTGTGTAATTTTAGAACTGGCACTTTACTTGCAAATGTTTTTAGTAAGGTTCGGATTATCATAACAGCACAATACTGCATGTGTACTGTGCATTTTTCAGCTATGGTGGTACTTAACAGCACTGACATAATAAAAGAAGCACTGGTGAAGAAATGGTCCGACTTTGCTGGGAGACCAATTTCATACACAGGTAAAGAATTCTGTTCAGTACAGTGATTCCATGTCGTTATTATATGCCCTTATGACCATAACTCACTTCTGTCAGGAAACATTGTGTCTGGGGATGGTAGCAACATCTCTCTCGGGGACTATACTGAAAAGTGGAGGGCACAACGTCGTCTCGTCCACAGTGCTTTGCAGCGTAGCTGCCACAAGTCTTTGCACGATGTGATTGAGAGACAGGCGCTGCATCTCTTAAAGGTAAAGTTAACAAACTGAAGAAGATTGTAGAAGAAAACCTTTAAAGTGTCTTTAAAAAAGTCTGTAATGTGATAGCAGAGCGATACCAAGCCAAATGCTGGGATTTACAAAGTGAACATACAAACATGGTGCTGCTCACTGTTTAGATTTTGATGGACTATCAAGGCGGTGCTGTAGATCTCTCAGAGGACTTCACAGTGGCTGCCAGTAATGTCATCACCACTTTGGCTTTTGGAAAAGAAGTGCGTATTCTTCCTCCCTGATTATTCCTGACCACAATAATCACAACTATTTTTTTATGCAGTGAAAAGTGACACTCTTGAGGATAGGAACCTATTTAATGGCAGCATCCTGATCCCATTGTTTGTGGACAGTGTGTGTGTGTGTGTGTGTGTCTCATTTCTTTGTGTTTTGTAGTATGATAAGAGTTCATCGGAGCTGCAGGAGTTGCACAGCTGTCTTAATGAGATTGTTGCTCTGTGGGGCTCCTCCTGGATTTCAGCGCTGGACTCCTTCCCATTGCTTAGAGTCTGTAAATATTCACCATCCAGGCTGTAGATCTAAAGAATAAAAACTGTACTATGTTTCAAATGGAACTGACCCCAGTCTGTCATTTGTTCTGTCAAAGAAATTACCCAATCCTGTGTTTGCACGTCTTCTGAGAGAGGTGGTCAGAAGAGATGAAATCATCAGAAGACATCTTAACAATTACAAGGTAATAGAAGCTAAATCTTTCCTATCACAGGACAAAGAAAAATACTTTAAGTGGGTTTGTGAAACCAAATACAAAATCTAAAAAAAACAACAATCAAAAACTGATTATTGTTTTTAAACCAAATTGAGTGCTTCCACAGCTCTTCATTTTGATCTACTCCTGTTATTTATTCGGGCAGTCACAGGACAGAAAAAATGAGGATGTCATCACAGGATCCCTCCTCCAGGGACTTGACAATCATGACAAGACAGAACGTGAAGGGGTGCGTACATACAGTGAAAACCAGTGCAGATCTTATCAGATAATACAGTGTTTTCTTTAGTCCCAATAATATTGCAAAGTAATAATAAGGCTGATAATGATAAAGCAAACGCAGTTTAAGACAACAATTAGAATTGATACCATAAAATACCGTGCAAAGTACTGAATTACATGTCTTCATGTTCCCAGCTCCTAACAGATATTCATGTTCACATGACAACAGTGGACCTTCTCATCGGGGGGACAGAGACCACTGCAGCCTGGCTAAACTGGATGGTGGCCTTCCTCTTGCACAGACCAGAGGCATGAGAAATTATTATCAAACAAAAAAAATGTAAAAAAAAAAAAAAAAAAACAAAACAGAAAACGTAGCCTTTTCTGCTAAATAACCGCAGTGCACG
>VOQJ01019842.1:49034-70247 GCA_015052665.1 Apistogramma diplotaenia
TTAAAAAAAAAGAAAAAAAAAGTTGAAAAGATAAAAAAAAAAAAAAGAAAAAAAAAAAAAAAAAAAAAAAAAAAAAAAGAGCCTGTCGAAATATCAACCAAATATGTTCAAAGCAAGTACGACTATGATACTGAAGAAATCATGGAGCTGAGCAAAGCTCCACTGTCATCTGTGAGTTGTGTAAAAGTAGAAACTTGGTGGACTACGAGAGGAAACGAATAAGAATGATTCAGGGGTGTCAGGCAAGACGAGTCTTAAGTGGAGACCTCAAAATTCAGTAAGCTCAGCAAACAGCACAACGGTAACCTACAATTTCATGAGCAGATATGAATAACTTAAAAACCTCACATTTGTACAAATACTATAAAAAGCATTACTTCTATAAAATAGAGAAATATTTCAAAATAGATCAATTTTTTTTTATTCAAACTTTACAAGAATATGTAGGCTACTGGTTCTTGGCTGGTTGGGGGGGGGAGAAAAGATTTAGGTTGAATTTTCTTTTTTTTTTTTGTACCTGAGCAGTGAACAAAGCCAAACAAACTGTCCAAATGTGAGCAGAAAATATCTTTGTTCAGTGATGTGAGGTATGTCATTTCATAAAAAAAGTGTCTCACCTGAATTAAATAGACAAAGAAACAACAACAACAAAAAAAAAGAGTTCCCTTGAATGTGGTCTTAACGTTCCCCTAGCAGCACCATGGGAATAAATGCTGATATTGTTGTCTGAACTACAATGGAAACAGTAAATTTGTAGAAAATCAATGTAAAAACCACCAGGAGAACAAAAGCATGTGAATGTAAATGGAACTTGACATCACACAACTGCAAACGGTGGGATTTAACCAATAAAAGTACTCGCTGAGTTTCTTTGATTTTTTTTTACATCAGGATGACAAAAGCATTTGATCTGATCTGAGGACTGTGCAGCCTACACAGCTCACCTGTAAAGAAAAACTGAACAGAGACTCTACTAAGAATTCATCTACTGCTGTGGGGTTTTTTTGATATGTGTGCGCAAATACAGCTGGTCACTGCGTGGTGAGTGCTGGGGGTGTCAGGAACAAGGAGGACTGTGGTTCCAGTTACAATGCTGATGCTCCACCATGCTTCTCCTGCAAGACAGACACGTTTCCTTCTATGATTTCAGTGGATAAAAGACAAAGTTGTCCTTTTTATTACGTGGTCATGAATAGTCAGATTTTTAGCCAGTTAAACTGTGAGGTTTGAGACTGCTCTCATAGTCAGCTAGCTGCAAACTAGCTCACCTTAGCACTACTACAGTTAGTAAAAGCTGCTAGCATTGAGCTCACTGCCTCCATCCAAGAAAATTTTACATTCTATGAACATATCAAACAAGATAGTGTAGCTTTACATTTAACAGTCAAATTTACAAGCGGTATCTGAAAGTATGGAGAGAACAAATGCTGTTTTATGCTTAGAAGCTACGTTTTTTTGTACCTTATCTTGGTCAATGTCAGAGTCTGCAGTTATGACGATTCTCTTCTCCACACGAGTCTCTGAAGATCCGCTTCTTACTACCTGTGCAGGAAGGAAGAAATTTATTTGAGAGGCATGTCAAAGTCAAATGAAACAGAAAAGCTTGATTTGCACAGCTGACCTTTGAGATGTGAGTGGTGGTAGTAGTGACTGAGGTACCACTGGTGATCTCTGAGGTAATGGTCTGCGAACTGGACACTGTTGACAAATCTTTGTCCTCATCTGTCCCATCAACTGTCACCTGAAAGAAGACAAAAAAAAAATAAGGGCACAGTGAATAATCATTTCTAAGTTATGTGACCCCCCCCCCACCAAGCTTCCACCAAGTACGGTGCAAGGCTGGTTCATTCAACATGGAGCCCCTGCCCTGGTCCTCCCAGACCTGCTAACTGTGAGCTTCTGAAGGCACCTTCACCAAGCAAACCTGACTGCCTATAGCTGAGATGGATCTGGGCTGAGCAGCTGCCGGAGCCCCTACCTTTGACGGCTCATAGGTGAAGGTCTTAGTTGGGACGATAGGGACTTCTGTGGTGGAGATGCCACTGGGTAAGGGGCTGGAGACGGCTGTGATGGTGACAGTCTGCGTCTGCACCAGAGGGGGCTGTGAAATGGAGCACAGCCCCATGAGTGGCTGTTTAACCAGACACTTTGCACCACAGCAAACATTTTATTTCACACCATACATTAGCCAATGCCTTTTTAAATGGGATTTTCACCACTACTGCCATTTCTTCTCACCAGATTTGTTTATTACATTTGAAGCAAAAGAATCAACTTCGCTTCCCACCACCAATCATTCCAGAAAAAAAAAAAAACAGTGAATACACGGCATAAAGTGGATTGGAAAGATGATCAAAAGTGAATTTTTAGTAGAGGAGATAAAGTGTTGCAGGAACCCGTCACCATGGTTAAAAACTTAGCACACCACTGTGCAGCACCTCGAGTTTTATATGACAATGAGAAGCACTTTCACACCAAACTGAATACCACCTTTACAGGTTCACAACTTTTAGTTTGGAACGGTGCTGCAAAGGAGTGTGACAGCCAGAGGCCGAGCAGAGAATAAATCAGCATCACCCCGAGGGAGTCAGGAGGCTACCTGGAAACAGCGAACGACCTGTGGACCATCACTCCAGAAATAGGAAGCTGGGGAAGATCCGACTATCCTCCCCGACTCCTCCGACACTCCGGGACATGATCCTCCTTCTTCCGGGATCACATCTAAAGCTTTACAGGGAGGATCAGAGGAAGGAGGCAGCTGTGCCATTTCCACCTCTACGATTGGCACCAAGTTTGTCTCAAATACTACAACCACGTGACCACGTGACTCTCTCTCAACAGGAGAGTCGTGGACTTCGACACGCTCAGGCTCACTCTTGTTGCTCACAGTGGGAGTGGGTGCGCTTGAAAAGCCCAAACTACTGCTGGTTTCCTCATGTTCAGTCTCAGAGTCTGAACCATTGCACAGGGGACTAATGCACACACTCTACAAGAGACATAAAATAATCACTTTGTGAATATTTCCAGCTGAAATTATAAAAATGTTAGCATGCAAGCTAAAAATATGTGCACAGAGTGGATTAGAGAACACAAAGTATAGGTTTTATGAGGTACTGCAGATATTGCAGTTATCTAATGGCACTTATATAACAAAATGAGCACTGTTGCAATGCCACAGCTTAACACTACAGGCAACATTTACATAAATACACACTCATGTGCCCATCTACGAGATGCAGGCATGGCAGTTGACCAATTTATAATAAATATAATAAATATAATGTATGTATGATAATTAAATTCTACTGTTTAAAATTGAGGAGGAAGAAATCACAATATTATGAAAAAAGTCAAGAGAAACTGACTTTTATATGAAATAATTCACCTCGGTAGATGGAAATAAGAAGCATATGATCTGTATATGGAATGGCTTTTATTCTTTGGTCAACGTTGATTGTCAAAAAGTCATGCAACAAGGAATCTCTTGCAGCTGCTACATACTCCCTTTCTAAATACTGGCAGAAAGACAATTGGGTTATTAAGAATAATAATAATTAAGCTGCCTCAAGAAATCCTATCAAGTGAAAAGGTACTGATAACCCCCCCATTAACAAGACTGCTGTTTTCTGGTGCACGTGTGTTCAGGAAAAAAGTCACAGTGGTCAGCTTATTTAAAGACACTACCGTAAGACTACTGACAATATAAATGTACCTCAACATGTGTATAAAAGCAGGCTCAAAGTGATACGGTCAGACATTAAAAACCTCCAGATAAAAAGTCAGAAGTTGCATTTGTAAAAGTCCAAAAGACGTCACAGAAAATGCAAACAGCAGTGAGAGTTATTATTTCCAGTCCTGATCAGTCTTTGGAGAAGGTGGTCGGAGAAACTGTGCCACAGTCGGGAACAAGGAATCAAAGTCTCAACAGTTCAACGGAAGCCTGAAAAAAAAAAAAAAGGGCAGCTTCTCAAGTGCAGCAGAGGATGAGAGATGAAGAATGCTGGCGCGATGTCGCAGAGGAAGCAAAAGGAAGGAGAAGAGGAGAAGAGAAAGCTAGAAGAGGTTGATGGGTAGATGGGCGGGGTGCGGTCTCCATGGGTCACATTCACACCTGTGTGGGGCTTCCGCAGGGTCGAGACGAGCCCTCAGCTGCGTTTGGAGTAGAAGTTCAGCAGGGGGCCGCGCGGAAGGCGGATGACAAACTGACAGGAAGGAGGAGGAGGAGGAGGAGGGAAGAGAAATGAGAGGGAGGACTTTTAAAATATAATGAACTGAATTTGTCAAAGCCAAATTTGTGCAACAACCGATCAAAGTAGAATATTTTCAAGCTTTTATTAAAGAAACCAGGTTTGGATCATTGGTTTCAGAGCATGGAAATATCACGTGCATTTTAACATGCATTCCATAGGTTTCCATGACCGACAAAATTCTTTTTTTGAAAAGACAGAAAAGTCATCCACACTTGCAGTATCTTATTTTAAAAAAAGGATACTTCTCACACAAACTATGAGATGAACTCTCTCATCAGCTGGAGTGTAAATTTTGCCAGTACACATTTACTTTGGGTAAACAAAATGATAAACTGCTTTGGGAAACTGATTAAAATAATATGACTCCAGGTTAACACCATGTGCTTGAAGTCCAGACTTTCAGCCTTTATTTAAGAGGTTGAACAAAAACACTGCTGTTTGCAAATCACATTTTTATACATAGTGCCTTAAATTCAGAAGTAATCTTTTTGGGTTTTTTTTAATTCCCATTTTTAATGGATGGAAATCATTTATGGCCAATGACAGCATCTGCACATCACTACTGTAAATGCTGTGTTTTTTCTCTCTCAGGCCTTTCCCGCAGCCACCTTCAGTTGCTGCTTGTCAGTGGATCTCTGAAAACTATAATCTGAGACCAGCTGACTGACTTTGTCACTGAGGAATATCCCATTCTTTGCCTTTGACAAACTCTTGGGATGCTTTTACAGTTTGCGTTTGGTCAATATCCATTTGAAATGGTGCCCAGTCAGTTTTGCAGCATTTGGTTGAGTCTGAGCAGAAAGCATGTCCCTGTACATTTCACAGGTCACATCATCAATACTAAGGACCTGGTTCCACTGGCAGCCACTCATGTCCACGCCATTACATTGTTATGCCAGATGTTTGCTAGATGGCATGGTATGCTTTGGATCATGAACTGTTTCTGTCCTGCATACATTTCTCTTCCCATTATTCTGGTACAAACTCATCTGATTTCATCTGCCCAGAGATTTTTTTCCACAAGTGTTCAGGCTCTTTTAGATGCTTTCTGACAAATTAACGCAGTCTTCCTGCTCTTGAGTAATCAAGATTGTTAATTTGATTGGTTTTGTTACCTCTCTGCTAGGTTTATTTTAGTTTTTTCAGCCTGTTGACGGCCTCGTTGACTTGCACTGGCAGCTGGTTTGTGCCTCACATCTAAAATCACAGTGGAGCTCTACAAAACATCAATTCAACACTTTGAATCAACTTCAGATATTAAGTTTGCTTCAGGAAATAACAAGCAAACACTCTTCACCAGGCCATGAAAAAACTGCTTGTCAATCGATTGTCCGATGATTTTGAGACTGAAAATGTCCCTTAAAGCTGAAAGTGTGCACTTCAATCATATGTTGACCGACTGGTCTTTCTCCAGCAAATTATGGACCTAACTGTTCATGTTTCTTTAAAAACTTGAATGCATACTGACAATATGATGCATTTGAAAGAATTTGAAGTTTCCAAATGTAATACTGTTTGTGTCTAAGCCATCGTGAAGCCCTTGATGCAAAGGGCATGCCAAGTCACATTCTGACTCATCTGACAGGAGTGTGACTAGATTGGAACTGAGTTTCCATCACATGAAAAATATCTGCTCATGTCAATAATTATAACGTTGCATAATAATTGCTAATACAACTGTGAATGAGGCTTCATCTCTTCATAGAAAACCAACTAAAAAGGTGAAAGCAGCAGAAAAGAAAGTAAGCGAAGGAAAAATGAAGGCATTAAAAGAAGAAAGTAAGCTTAGACATGGATGGGGGAGGGGGGGGGCAGCGAAAAGGGAAAAGGGTAAATGCTGCTCAGCGTCGGCACGTGCAAAACGTCTCGGAGGTGGTCGCCTTTAAGTCATGCAGCAAAATTTTTAAAGTCAGGTCTGTCAGTCATGCAATACAAACATGTCAGGGTTCAGAGGCATCCAGTGCAGGTCAGATTCAGATCGAGTGAGATCGCAGCAAGTGGAAAACCTGTCCCAAAGATGCCTCATCCACATCAGTCTCTTATGTGAAAGAGCGAATGCACAATTCAACAAGTCCAGCTGCATTCTTCATACACATTCATGTGCCGCATACCACATGCCATCACCTCAAATACATGCATACACAAACCGACTCCTCTATGAATATACGCTTCACATTCAACTTGTCGACGTTGAAATTGCACTATTTGTTTTTAAATGCTACTCAAACACAATAAATAAGACAGAACTGCCATATATTAGCACACTGAGTGAGTTCAGATCATCTTAATTAGTTAAATTCAAATGTTATTTCCTAAAACTCTTGAACTGATTCTAAATTAACTAAAAGATTGGTTGCTTTTTGTGCCAGACTCACCCCATCTGCGCTGGGCAGAGGCTGACCGTTGATTCCCAGGGTGCGGAATGGAGAGTGTGTGGACAGGCGCTTGTCCCATTCACTCGGCTTGGTATCTGGGACCGCTTCCATGAAGTTTCTCTTCAGCTCACTGATGCTGGCGTGATGCCTGAGCAGGTCCTCCTGAGGCTTATCGAACTCCTGTGCAGAGGGAAGCCGAGACGGGAAAGACATTGCGGTTGGGGGAGGGAGGACGGGAAAGAGGGCACCAGGCAATGTGACAGATGGAGAAAGAAAACAATGCAAGGACAAAAAGTAGATGGAGGTTGGAGGGGAAGGGAGAGGGAAGGCAGAGGACAAATTGGAAGAGAGGGAGAAATTAACACAAAAAGTCAAGAAGTCAGTTTTTTTGTTTGGGGGTTTTTGCACAATTTTGCCAGGCTTATTGAGGACTAAATAAGCAGAAGCAGGGTTAATGTGATTATAAGCAAACATAAATTAGAAAGGCCCAATTGTGCTTTCTTTAAAAATCATCAGTGACTCTTTTCAAAATGCAAATAAAGCCTGGCAGCTGATTCATGAGAGCAGAGCTGGAGCCACAATTTATCAAGCCGATTAATAGTTCGAGCCATTTGGAGCTGTGTGGGCAGAAAGTATAAACTGTACGGCATAACATTAAGCATCTCTTTCACAGCATTAGGCTTGCGGTGAAACGTTAAACAGAGGCTGCAACTCAAAGAGTAGGGCAGAGGCGGTGACAGCAGACACTGTAAAAGCTGTTGAAGCTGAAGTCGAAATGAAATCCCGTTCATTTAAGACAAATGAACGACGAGAGAAGCGCTGATTTGGCAACATTTAGCACCAAGTTGATCTTTATAGACAACCGCAAGACGTGTTGATCCCACAGAACCGCTGAACTGTAAAATCACGAGCTCTTGTGGTGCTAAAGAGCAACTTAATGGTAAATGTTTCTCCAAACGCCATTTCTTTCCACACACAAAACAGCAAAGGGTTTTTCCCCATTTTCATTTCCACAGGCAAAAGACTCAAGTTGCATTGCTGGAAAAAAACTTATAAATGCGAGTTAGAAAATGAGATGAAAGGACAGAGCAAAAAGCAGGAACAGGAGAATACTGATGATCTAGAACAAATCAAACCTGAGCTTGGATTGAACCGTGCCATTAAAAAGAAAAACAGCTCCACTGTTCCTTATTGCATCACCTCCACTGTACTGTGAACCTCAATAAGCTGTTTATGGGTGATGTGGAGTGCGGCGTCCTAAACAAGTTCAGATCGCACCCAGTTCTGTTTTTTTGTTTTGCAAGTTCAACAGCACTCTCCTGAATCAATCGCATCAGAGTCGGTTGCCACATACAAACACGCATATTTCATGTAATCTACAACCTGCCGTTAACGCCGATGTGAAAAGTGTGAATCATGCCACATGCAAGCGTGATATTAAAAAAAAACAGCAGCTGGTGCGCTAAAGAGCAAGAAAATACAGCTGGAGACCAACATCTCCAGAAGGGATACAAACCTCCAACATTAATTGGCTATGTCTGATATATATTGAGTCACCCTCAATTTTCTTAGCTCTTTTCTGTGAAAAAATGAAAAGAACAAAAAAAAAAACAAAGGTGGGTTTGTTTCAGTTTCCCCTGTATGCTGGCATCAAACGGCTACACCTCGGACATGCACGCTATGAGAGTCACTACGGTGTTAATAAAACAGAGAAAATAAGAGCTGTAAGGAGTGCATGCAAAGTTGTTTGGGGGGTATGTGACCATACGGGACAAAACTGCACTGCACTAACAAAGCAAAGAACAGAAGGCTTCGGAGGACTGAGATAAGATTCCTATTCTTACAGTGAGAAAAGGAAGAGAACGATGGGAGTGACAGCAAATGTGATAAAACACCAGTTACCATGCCTCTTTTGGTGCATTTAATAAATAATCATGCATGTGTGCATTCCAGTGTTAAGAACAGCAAGCAATGAGAAGAATTCTTTAAACAGTTAAACAGTCAGTAAGTGTAAAAGTACTCCGAGACTCTGAAGCTGTTCACAGTCTATCCACTGTTACATTTTCTACCTCTTAAAAAAAATGCATTTCATGTGCAGCGAACCTGATGTAGGTTTCATTTACGACCTAGTTGTATGGAAGCACAACACGAGAAGAGGGTGAAAATTAGTCTTTTGGATGAGAAGCTCTGTATCGTCAAAATGGAGGTGGAGAAATGGCTACGGTAACATGTGCGGCTCTAGGGAATCTGACCTTTCGCATTTGCACCACCTCCGTGCTCGCCGTCTCAGACTCGTGCTACCCCAGGGAGGAGAGAGGAACACGTGTTAGCATCTCCTGAGTGTCGGCTTTCACATCTCAACCATGGTGAAAGCACGTCTTGTGCCATGCAAGAGGCCTGTTTCTAACACTAACCTGGATGTCCCCATTCATGGTGGAGATCAGTGATGAGTCTACTTCTCTCTGGTCCCTCCACACTGCTGGCTACAGCAGCAAGAGAGACACAGTTCACACTCAGATACAGAGAGCAAGCTCTGGGAACTATTTTAGCAAAGTTCAAACATTTGCAGTAAAATTATTTTTCTCATATTTATCACACTAATTATCCTAGTGAGTTACTATGAAGGCACAACATTTAATTTTTTTTTTTTTTTGGATTTCACTGTAAATTCTATTGCCAACATCAGAGTAACAGTGACCAGAGTAATTGAATACCTTGCCATCAGCCCCGGCCTCGATTTTTGAGGGCTCCACAGCTTCCACAGTGACCTGGAGCTTCCGCTCCTCCTGGCGTCCAGTTTTGATTGGAGTGGAGGTTTGGGGTTGGTCAATAGGGGACATGGGGATTCCTGCCTCCATCAGAGCAGTTTGGGAGAAGACTGGAGCACTGACGGGACGCGTGCCCCTCTGTGTGCTTGTAGCTGAACGAAAATGCAGACAAAATGGAAGTGAATTAAAGTTCTAGCACCAAGCAGAGCCCGAGTGGAGAGTATCATACACACTGCACGTGAGTAAAATGCACACGGAAACAGTTATAGCACAAAAAGCCAATAGCACATCAAAATGGGCATAGCATACTTAGCCTCAGTAGATAAATGCAATGCTGCAAGGATATACTTACCTCATGTGTTTCCTGTACTCTAATTTAAAAAGACAAGCGCAGGTAAGGACGTGATGTGGGCCAGAAGCGGATGTCCACAAAGTGGAATGAAAGTAAAAGCAGCCTTTGTTATATTCCAAGGCTCTGGATGCGAAAGCAGATGGAGTGAAGCTGCAAAAAGGCATAAAGCTAAATGAGGTTGAGGCCAGTGAAATGCTGGCATTAAGAAAGCATTATTTTGTCAGTCTGAAAAGCACAGCACAGTCAATGGTCCTCGAGTAAGGGCAAATGCGGATTTCCCCCCTGTGGACACACAATAAGCCAGCGTGTCCAGTGCAGAGGCTGCGACTGTTAGGAGTGAGTGTTTTTCTGAAGCGAATGAGTTTGTTTATCTGCCTAAAAAAAAAAAAAATACCTGACTCTTTGCGATCACCATCTAGCAGAACAAACCAGTTATCACTGATACGTGTGCGTGAGATTTGTTGTCTTTCCTCCAGGAGTCGTTTCTCAAACTGTGGCCTCGTCTCAGAAACCGCAACCTCTGTCGCGGCCGCAGCAGCTGGAACTGTAACCTGTGCTGGGAGCCGCTCCTGCTCTAGGACAGCGACTAATACAAACAACACAAGCGGGAATTACTCACCTCAGCAAGAGATGCTTGTATGTGTTTGCGGACAAAGTTCCTTTGGATTCTACCTGATTTCTTAGGTGGCATATCCAGAAGAATGAACCAATCATCTTCCACCTCTCTCATCGCAGGACGTGGCTGCACCACATCCTGCTGCTGCTGCCATATTCTCTTCTCTATGGTAATTCTCTGCTGCACTCTGTCCTCTATGACTGTAAACTCTTTAGCAGGCCTTACTTCAGGATGCGTGTGGATACGTTCATCCACAGCCGCTAACACAGAGTGAAGAAGAAGAACTAAAATGAGATCTGCAGGAAGGCAAGCTATTTCTGGCACTTAAGCATGAAAAACAAGGGCTGACATCAATGCATAAAGCTACTTTTTGTTTAAAAAAATGGGGCGGGGCTATACCTAAAAATCTTAAATCACGATTTTCCCCAAACAAACTGCACCACCATGCAACCATGGCGTGATTAGGGCTGGTTTAGTAGTTCTGTATGAGTTTATACTGTGCTCCTTGAACAAGATTAAAAATCTAATGAGCATAAAGGAAAATCAAACACAGATGCCACGTTATTCAGTCTGATTCCATCTCACAGCAAAGCCACACAGCCAAACAGCAGAATACCTGGCACTCTTGCTGCTGCATCTAGCAGCACAAACCAGTCATCATCCACCTTTGCTTGTCTTGGTTCAATCTCTACCATCTGCACAGGTGGCCTCACATCTTCCATCATCTTCCCTCTTTGTTCAGCGGCTGCCACTACGTCACCAACAGGTTCGACCGCAGCAGCAAACACAGAAACATAAACATAAATAAGGATGCGATTTTTTTTTTTTAAAGCACAGTGTATCCTGACCAATTTGGCAATGAAATGTACCTGGTGGTACGAGCACAGGCTTTTCAAGCAGGACAAACCAATCATCTTCTCTCTTTGACAATGATGTCATTCGGCTCGCTCTAATTTCAGACAGACTTGTCCTGTCTTGCCTGTCGTCCACACCAATTACTGTCTTCTTCCATGTTTCCGTCACCTCACCCTCAAAAGTCGTCTTTATATCTGGAACGATCACAGCTGGAGTAAATGGCACAGACAGAGTCAAAGAAGCTCAGTGAGGCTGGTATGACCAGAACAAATGTCCTTAAAGCAGGTTAAAGGTCTTTGAATATAATGTTTGAGAGTGATCTCTGGATTTACTGTATACCTGCTGGTATTATGACCGCCCTTTGACCGAACAGAACAAACCAGTCATCCTCTCTCGCCGGCAGCGGCTGGAAAGGCTGTGGTCTAATCCGGTCAATCTGAAGCAGTTGCTGCTCTATACTTTTCCCTTCAGTTGGAACATCTGGATAGATTTCAGTTTGCAGCGACACAGAAATTGAAAAACAAAAATTAAGCTTCAACTCTGGCTACTGTCAAAAACAAGATTGTTTTTTGTTATTTTGATAAAAGAACATTTGCAAACTGCAGGTACCTAGAGGCACATAGGAAGTCTGCTCTGGAATAACTTGCTTGCGAGGCTTCGCTTCCTCCTTCTCCGTCTCAGCATCCTCAACTACAAGCTCCCGCCTGGAATCAACTGCCTCTGCTTCAGTCAAAGCAGAAACGTGCTCTCTGGGATACGCCTCAACATACTCAGCCATGGAAATTACTAGCAAACAGAATGAAGGCGCACTGTAAGATAGTTGACGTGAAAGAGAACGAAGAAACAAGAGGAGCGTGAGGGGAAATGTGCTGTACCTGCTACAAACGATGGTTCTCTAACAGGAACATCCAGCAGCAAAAACCAGTCATCTTCCCTCTCTCTGACACCCTGTGCTACGACTTCCTTTTCTATCAGCATTTGTTTTGCATCTGCATCTTCTACTAAAATGTCAACTCTTCTTTCTTTCTGCTCAACAGCTGTAACTTCAATCAGAGAGACACGTTCTTCTGAGGGAGCTGCAACATGCTCTGCAAAGGTGACCCAAAAAAAAAAAGAAGCACCACTTAGACTCTATGGACAGTAGGGACCTGCGATGCTTTGAACAACTGATTCTGCTGAAACCGTGAGCCAGCACTGGAGATTTCTGTGAATACCTGCTAGTGGTGATGTTTCTCTTGGAATAACATCCAGCAACACAAACCAGTCATCAACTCTTTCTCTCACTGGGATTTCTTGCAGGTACCTCGATGCCTCTTCTATTACCTGTCTCTCTTCAGTTGTTATTGCTTTACTCTCTTCCATGTCGGTTCTTCCCATCAAAGTAACTGGGGAGTCGGGACAGGGATCTTTTATCACCAGCGTTAATATGGAGTTCTTTCATAAGCAAGCGCGGATAAAAAATAAAGCACAATGGAGCCAAAGGTAAATTTAAAAAATGCTGAAGATTTTAGCAATACCTGATGGTTCATAAAGCATTTTTCTTGGAAGAGCATCCAGTAACTCAAACCAGTCATCGACTCTTTCTCTCACTGGCTGTTGGATTTCTTGTAGGTACCTCGACGCCTCTTCTATTACCTCTCTGTCTTCAGTTATTATTGCTTTACCATCTTCCATGTCAGTTCTTCCCATCACAGTAACTGGTAAACAGAATCGGGGCAATGGGTCTTTCATCACCAGCGTTAACATGCAATTCTTTCATCAGCAAGCGCAGATTAAATAAAGCACAACAGAGCCAAAGCTTTAAAAAATAAAAGACACTGAGGATTTTAGTGGTACCTGGTGGTACATAAAGCGCTTCTCTGGGAATAACATCCAGCAACACAAACCAGTCATCGACCCTCTCTCTCACTGGCTGTTGGATTTCTTGCAGGTACCTCGATGCCTCTTCTATTACCTCTCTGTCTTCAGTAACTATTTCTTTACCCTCTTCCGTGTCACTTCTTCCCATCACAGTAACTGGTAAGTAGAGTCAGGAGAGGCGTCTTTTATCACCAGCGATAACATGCAATTCTTTCATGAGCAAGCACGGACAATAAAAGCACAGTGGAGCCAAAGCTTTTTAAAAGAGAGAGGATTTCAGCAGTACCTGATGGTACATAAAGTGTTTCTCTGGGAATAACATCCAGCAACACAAACCAGTCATCAACCCGTTCAATGCTGCTCTGTGGTTGCAGGAGCGCTGGCGCACGGTGCCACACTTCCTCTTCTCGTACTTTCCTCTCCCGTGTTTTTATTTCACTCTTAGGATTGAAATAATCGCCCTCATCCACTTGAGCATGTTCCACAGCAGCAACTATTTGCAAGAGTAAAGACAGACTATTTGAACACGGCAGACAACAAGAAGCACCGAAATGAGAGAAGCTGGGCAGCGGATGGGAGGTGATTCACACTTTTATGAAAAGCCAGTATGCTAATCCAAAGTCGAGTGTACCATACGCCTCACTGCAGGAGTCAAATGCAAAGACGAGAACCTAGTTGGTTAATATAAGGTTAGTGTTTTGGCACATTATCTTTCTCTTTATGTCACTCAGCGATATTAAGAGTATTAGAGAGATTAGTAAACATCTAACGCTGACTGTGCACTAGCATACTGTACCTGGTGGTCTGTATGGAGGACGGTCTAAAAGTTTGAACCAAACATCACCATCTTCCACCTGAGACTGACCCTCTGACCTCTCTGTGACCTCTCTCTGTGACCTCTCCTCTGTGATTTCCGTCTTGCGCCGTATTTCCCATTTTTCTAACATCTCAACTTTCTTGTATCCTCCTGCAGCAGTAGCATCATCGATCTCATCTTGCCACTCCTGTTCCATCTGGCGCAGTTTCTCTCTGAAGCGATCATCTAACAGACTCTCATCCGCCACCTCTTTTTCACCCTCCTGCTGTTCTATCTGTTCTTCCAGTTCATCCACTTCACCCTCTTCTGTGCTTATTCTACTCACAGATTTCCTGACCACCATTTTGGTAATGCTTTTGGCCTCGATCAACAGTTTCTGCTCCAAATCGCTCTCTTCTCCTTCACCCTCCTGCCTCACTACGAGCCTTTCCTCATCGGGCAACAAGTCTTTTAAAAACACCTGTTTTATCTGTTCTTCCAATTCGTCCGCTTCACCCCCTTCTCTGTCCATTCTCCTCACAGATTTCCTCACCACCTTCTTTGTTACACCTTTGGCCTGGATTGATTGTTTCTGCTCCAAATCTCTCTCTTCTTCTCTTAATTTTTCTACCACTTCCTTGCCCAGCTCTTCCTCGACTACATCCTGAATTCTCTCTGCTCTTTCATCCATTTCTTGTAGCCGTTCTTCCAAGTCCCTCACCTCCCTCAGTCTTTCCTCTAAAGCGTTCACCTCTGTAACTGCATCTACCAACATCACTCTTTCCTGCATCTCCCTGATGGCCTCCTCAGTGGTTAGTTGCTGTTCTTCCACACTCTGGCCCTGCTCCTCCTCCTGAAGCTGGAGCTGGGTTATGGGGGAGACTGGAAAAGTGATACAATAAACCATGTAAGGGTAGGAAACTCTGATTTCTTCATGAATTGTTTTCCAAAAAAAAAAATTGCAAAACCCAGGGGAAGACAAGCTGAAGAGCCAAAGTTCAGGAACCAATCATCTTGCTACATCACAAGTGATTGCAGCAGAGCTCTAATATCAGCTGACATCAGAAAACAATGATCACTTGTTGCAAAAACGTTGCACAAACACCAACAAAACTCAAACTGAAAATGAAGGGCCACATGGAGCCACGTGTCTGGTTTCTTACTGGACAGTGCAGTCTGCATACAGCATGGTAGCAGCATGCATAAAAGTGCATACTGGCCTTAATTTAGATTCATATTTGACACTATATAATATGCATTATAAATGTAGATACCTGGCTGTTTATCAAACTCAAAGGGTGGAGCAACCGGTAAAGAAGTTTGACGATCCAGAAGAGTTGACCATTCATGTTCCTTCCTCCTCTGCAGCTCATCATCAGTTGCCAGCTCTTGCCACGTCTGACTGACCGTCTGGATAACGGTTTGAGAACCAGCAGTCCCAGTCTCTGTGCGAAGAGAACGCCCCTCCTTCCAGGACTGAGTGAAACTCTGTTCAAATTCCCTTCCGGCTGTGAAGACATGATGAAGCGATGCCTGTTATGTAAAGGTTTTGCTGCTGAGTTGACGACCACTGTGAGTGCCTCACAGTGCCTCAAGTGAGCCGAGATGTCAAGCTTTTGTGAGTCCAGTGAGGTAAAGTTAGTATAAAAACGAACGAAAGATGCCTCTTATTCTTCAGCACAGAAACAGGTTCCACATGTAACCTGTTTTAATGATGGCCGCTTGAGCAGTAATGAGGGCGGTCAGTCAGTTAAGAGCTTAAACATGGAGGTGCACGCTGTAAGCAAATGAAAGCGGTTGTGCAAACTCATGAAATGCAAGAAAAGAAGCAAAAAGAGGAACAAGAGCCTGACGACTGGAAATGTCTGTTTAGAGTTAAGTTTGTCAGGAAATTTATTCTATTCTGAAGTCACACCAGGGAAAGTACAGGGTATGTGCCACTTCCCGCTTTCCAGACAAGCTAACTGCGCTGAAAAGCAACAGTTGTGCTGGAATGAAAGAAAACAAACCAGGATGGATGCAAAAAGATCCTATGAAGCAGCCCGCGAGTAGGAAGCATGCCGAAAGGCATCATTTCAGATACTTCCCAGTACCTGTGAATTCGGGAGAAGGCTGGGGTCTTTCAGATACCATCACCACTGACCAATCATCAGCCTCAGTCCTGGCTGATTCTGAGAGTAGATGCAGAGACTGGAGAGTCTCATCTCCAGCTAGATCAAAACAAGTTAGAGAGCAGCTTATTGAACCTGCGGGCGCGCACGTGACGACGCAATGATTTCACCGGGCGTTCACACACTCACGCATACCTCCGTCTAGGTTACGAGACAGCCTCTTGCTCGCAGATCGTGTGAAGCGAGGTGCCGGGCGGTCAATCATGGAGCTCGCCTGGCGGGTCTGGGCCTGAGTACGACCGCTGTATCGGAACTTCGAGCCCAAAACAAGGAAGCGACGTGAAGACGGAGGCTCCACTGTTGAAACCCTGAGCAAAAGATACAAGAATTACATTTTTACTCACACGTCGTTTAATCAATTTGGCCATTTCACGAACGCTAAGGCTTCAAAGTGCTAAATCTGCATTGTCTTTAAAAACAAAAAAAAAAATCATTGTTATGTATAAAGGTTGTCAGCATGTTTGGATTTATCTTATTAAGCAGACAAAGGCTTTAAGCGTATTCCGCTTTCCCTCTGTGGTTAAACTGCCGTAGAGACAAATATAGGGCTTAAGGTGGAGTGAGAAGTTAGCCAATTAACTAGAGGACAGGGAGGACCTGAGAAGGAAATCTGCTGCAGGGCAAACTGTTACCTGAAGAAGGTGTGATGTTCAACACAAACTTTCCACAGCTTCTTTGAGGCTTTGTAGTTGGGCAGTTTGAAACCAATGGTGCTTTCATACTGCTCTTGCTAAAAGTGTAGAAACAAAAGTCAATTTTAATGGAGCATGAGCAAAACAACAATATGAAAATCAATATAAAACGAATATCTGAGGTTTACCTCTGATGGTCGGATTTTGATAAAAAAGCTGCTCCGTTTGTAAGAGATCTTGAGCACTTTGGGCCAAGGAAAACGGTTGATCCTCAGCTTGTCCTTGTAAACCATGAGGCCACTGGAGCATACGCCCAGCATGATGTCAACACCATCCAGATCCTGCATGGAAAAAACACAACAGAACATTTACAACCATCACTAAACACCACCAGCCTGCTCTTACAATAAACAGTCACTGGGGGGCAGACTTTCTCACAATTTTAGGAATGAATTTGAGGTCACGGGGTTTAAAACGTTTTTAATCTCTCCTTTTTTTTTCCCAAAAGGGGGCTGACATCAATTTCATAACTAAATCTGGATGCTTCTGATCTAATACAATGATGATGATGATTCTGTAACAAAATTTAATATTAATGGGAATCAATGCATACTTTCACTGTGACATATTTCCATAATAAAATAAAATCGGAACCACACGTTAACCATCAAAGCATTCACCCAAACAGGTAAAATAATTCAGAAAAAAGCATACCTTGGCTTGGTGCAGGTCAACTCCGTACATGGCAAGTTTCTTAGCGTTTTCTAGAAACAGCATGTCAGCCTGGGCTGGACTCATTGACCTGGAAACACACACGAGACGGTTCAATTCAAAGACACGTTTTACTGTCAAGATCATTTTAAGGCCACATCTCTAATCTTGAAGCAGTTGTGAAAATAAATGATGTTGGTTCAAATGTGTGTCCTTAGATTTAAATGAACGCAATGAAAACAGCGCTGTGTGGACGACGCCATCACCATTTATTTCAATCACACTCCTTAATGACCTGTATGTGCGGTGCAGATCCATCACTTTCTCCTCCAGCTCTTTGCTCTGTCCAGGGGCCAGGTTCAAATCTTTAACATAGTCTGGTCCATGGAGCTCGGGGTCATACTCTCCGAGCTCTGACTGGGCTGTGTAGGAGCCCAGCAGGGACAGTGTGACAAAGGAACAGGGAAGAACACCACGCATGATGTCCTTCCTCAGCTGGACACATAGAAAGTACCTGGAGAAGATGCGAAAGGAAAACAGAAGTTAATCTATGAAGATTTAAAAGCCTGTTTTTTTATGAGAAATGCACAATAATATAATGCAATGCACAAAGCTTACTTCAGCCTCGTGTTGATTCACTCACCTGGTTAGGTCTTCAGTAAGCTGTGCTGGATCAGGGGGGTAAAACTTCACACTGAATGTAAACTCATAAACAGCACCTGAAACCTGTTTCCGTATCTCTTTGGTGGGTTCCAACCATGTCTGCGCAAAATTTGTGGAATAAAAAAAAAAAAGAAGAGAAAAAATGTTCACATTTTTTTGTCAATGTAATCCTTATTATCCAGTGATGCTCCTAATAATTAAAACTACAGAAAGGTAAAAAACCATCTTACCTTGCTGGTTGGGGTTTCCCAATGAGCAAGGCCAAAGTAATCTTTCTCCAGCAGGTTGATGTGGTCACACACCTTTGTAAAAAGTTCTTGGCCTTTGGCATGTTTCTGGATGAGAAAGGAAGATGCGGACAAGAGAGATTCTTCAGTTTCTATGTTCACCTGCATCCACAGGATCACAAACGAACAACAGAACATTTTGTGGGGATCACTTACATCAAGTTCACACTCAAAGTGAGTGTCGTCCAGCAGGGTGACTTTGCACTGCATGGTCTTCTGACGTTTGGAGCCTTTGGCCTCTTCGGTCTTCTTCTCTGTCTTTTCTTTGACAGGCTTCTCTTTCTTTGCCTGCTCTTTTGCCTTTTCCTCTCCTTTGATGGCTTCTTCCTTTTCGGCAGGTTCTTCCACTCTTTCCTCTGTGCCCTCCGTTTTCACTTCTTTCACTTCTTCTATTTCAGGCTCCTTTACCACAGCCTCTTCTTTGTGCTCCTCTTGGGCTGGCTAAAATAGTCAAAACAAGACAATTACCTAAGTGTGTCCCACAGATGAAAAGAACATGGGAGACATTAGAAAGAGCACTTTACTAAGGCAGTACTCCAATACACAAATCCAGCTGTTGATACTAGCGTTAGTTTAAACAAGCTGTCCACATTAAAAAATGCATGGTTTACTCAATCAGCAGCATGAAGTGGATTTTTATAACCTTTGACTGCAATGATATTATTTTTAATTTGGTCATTTTTAAACCACTGTTTTGTAAAATCCAATTAGATGAGTTTGATGAATCAGTCGGCCTGCAGATCAGCACCTCTGGAAGGTGACAGCACCTCTGGAAGGTAACAGCACCGTTTACATGTTTAGGCTCTTGACCGTTGACCCTCTCATCTAAATCTTAGCAACAAGGTCTGAAGGAATATTTAAGACACGTTACTTTAAATGTAAGATTGTTAGGACTTGCACTCACCTGCGCCTCTGTGCTGCTTACTGATTGCTGATCAGCAGCCTGTTCAATGTCTGGCTCAGTTTTAAGTTCAGGTTCAGGAGCAGCAATGGGTGCTTTCACCTGCTCCTCCCTTGGCTCTTTCGCTTCTTTTTCCTCCTTCTTTCCTTTGTTCTTTCCCTTCTCTTTCTTCTTCTCTTTTTCCTCTTCCTTCTGTTTTTCTTCTGGCTTTGCCTCTTCCTCTTCTTTCTCTTTCTTCTTTGCCTCTTCCTTCACCTTCTCCTCTTCCTTTTTCTTTAGCTCCTCTTTTGGTTTTCCCTCGTCCTTCTTTTTAGCTTTTTCCCCCTCTTTCTTCTTTGCTTTCTCAGCTTCTCTGGCTTTTTCCTCCTCTTTCTTCTTCGCCTTCTCAGTTTCTCTGGCTTTTTCCTCTTCTTTCTTCTTTGCCTTTTCCTCCTCTCTCTTTTTTATCCTCTCGTCTTCCTCTGCTTTCCTTTTTGCTTTCTCTTCTTCCTTTTTCTTTAACTTTTCCTCTTTTTCTTTTTTCTTTGCCACCTTCTTGTCAACTTTCTCTTCCTCCTTCTTTCCAACGTCTATCCCCTTGCCTTTGACCTCAGCACTTTCCTTCTTTTCCTCTTCTTTTTTCTCCAGTTTTTTCTCCTGTTTTTCTACAGTCTGCTGTGTTTGTTTTTCCTCTTTTTGCTCCTCTTTTTCTTTCGACTTTTCCTCTTCCTTTGTCGTCTCCTCTTTTTTCACTTTTTCTTCATCCTTTTCTTCTACTTTCTTCTTGGCCTCTTTCTTTTTCTTTTTACTGCCTTTCTTCTCTACTTTTTCTTCCACTTTCTTTTTCTCTTCTTTTGGTTCTACTTTGTCTTCTTTCTTTTTCACTTCTTTCACCTCTGGTTTTTCCTCCTCTGCTTTAGCCTCCTTCTCTTCACTTTTTCCCTCTTCTACTTTCTCCTCTTCTTTCTTATCTGCTTTTTCCTCTTTGTCTGCCTTATCGTCTTTGGCTTTTTCTCCCTCAAACACCTCTTCCTCGGAGCACTGTGAGCGCCGTTTGAGGAAAGAGGAGAAGAGACGAGAAAGGCCTTTACCGGCAGAGGTCCTGGTACGAGGCTTTAGCTGCTCCTCCTCAGGGGAGGTCGCTGCATCGGAAGGCCCAGGTTCAGTAACCTGCTCCTGGGCCTTTTTGCTCGACTGCTCCGCCTCTGGCTCAGGCGCTGCTGCCTCTGTCTTCTCCTTGTTCTCTGGTTCGGGTTCGGGCTCAGCACCACTGGTCTTCTGCTTGCCCTCAGTGTCTGCTTCAGTCACAGCAGTTGCCTCTGTTGTCATGGTCACCACTGTGAAGGTGAAACAGAAGGGAGTCAGAGATGAAGAAAGGTCACAGTTAGTGTGCTTGGAAAACAACAAACAACATTATGAACACTCGGAGCAGAAAACTTAATACAGATATACATAATCATGGAACAACAGTGTCTTTTTTTGACACTTTTTTTATACACTGACAATCAGTTCACACTGCCAGTGGAACAGATATGCAAATAGGATTACTTTTGTCCCTTCCCCCTTATTTTCTCTTTGGCTCATACTCTAATCAAGAGCAATTAACAATCAGCAATTTTTTTACAGTAATTTACATTGTTGCTTATTCTTAGCTGCCTGCTCTTAAGCGTGCTGTAATGGCCTTACTGCAGGAGCCAACTGCCACCTACAGATTATACCGTGACTCAAACACATGGACAAACATCATTTCATCACACAATAACCCTCCTTGTTGAAGAGTGTTTCTCTGTCTGCATGAAGTTCTCACAACAGGCTCATTAAAGCTCACTGACACAAAAGAGGCATTCTGCTTCAGATCTGCCTATTAGCACCGTCTACATCAAGCATGCCTGGCTCTTCAGCTCCCACAAGGCCCTCACATGCTTGGGTCATCTAAGGCACTGGAGTGAGGTGCCCATAAAACAGGTAAAAAAAAAAAAAAGACCAAAAAAAAAAAA
>VOQJ01019842.1:100319-110487 GCA_015052665.1 Apistogramma diplotaenia
GCAAAGTGTGTTAGCCGACGTGCGCCAACCAATACAGACAATGTTATTAAGCTTCTATAAAATTTCTGAGTACACGGGAAACATCCAGTCGACAAACGATCTCTCTGCTACAAGACACGCGTTCAGCTGAAGCCAGTGTGCCCGCTTAATACTTTGATGAAGAGGAGAATGTGCGCACAAACCTCCTGTGGCCCCAAGGCCTACAGTTGGAGCTAAGAGCTAGCCGGGCAGCTGGCTGGGATGCTAGTTAGCATTAGCTTCGTCAACTGCAGAGTAAAAAAGCCGGGTAGAAAGTCACAACAAGCTGCCGGCCACGCTACGAGACTGTAACGGAAAGAAAGAAATCAGTCCACGTTAAAACGGTAAAATGACACCCCGAGTGGCCATTGTTAATGCGAGACTTAAGAATAAGCTTCGAAAAAATATATTTTCTAAAGCTAAAAAGTGCTAAGCTAGGAAGCTAGGGGAGTGAATAGCCAGTGCTTCACTGGCGAGGCAACTGGCTGACAACGCCTTGAAAAAACATCCTTTAAACACTGTGGTCGAACAGCACAATGGCGTCGCGGTTGTGTTACGTGTCCCTAGCTTTTTCTTAGGTGTACAGCACCCGCGAATAGTTCCAAACCGACGAATATTTGCGATTAAATAACACGATTACCTCTCAGCGTTGTTGGGACGTCAATATGGCGATGCTCGAGATCAAGAGCTTAGTGCGAACAGCCTCTCCTGCAGGGGGCGCTCTCTCTTTTCTTTTTCACAGTGGCTCACTTTGCCCCCAACAGGTCTCGTTAGAGGAGAAAACTTTGATCCGCATTTGTCTGCAGTTATTTCAGTTTATGAAAACCACACCCCAAACTCACTACTCAGATCCTCCAGCAGCCTGAAACGTTCCACCACAGATGGCTTAACCTTTGCATGTTTGGGCCGAAACTGACCCTTTTAGACATTTAACAGCAGTAAAAGTACTCTAATTGCCATTCTTTTAAGTCTGAAATTTGATGACGTTTCCTAAAGTGACCCAAAAATAAAAATAAAATAAATGGAAAATATTTTCGCACACTGCAGAGACAGGCACCTGCTGGTCTTTGGGGCATCATGGGGAATCTCCAAACAGAACAACGGTCATCACAAGGAGTGGTCATGTATGGAGGTTAGAGCGTGCCTTGAGAGAGGCACGGGATCTAAAATGGGGTGGCAGTGATTAGCGCTGCTGCATCAGAGCAAGAAGGTTATTGGCTCAAATGCTTCCTGGCGTCTTTCTGCGTGGGGTTTGCATGTTTCACCTAAGTACCTGGAGTGGATTTCCCCTGGGTACTCTAGTTTCCTCCCAGTCTGAAGACATATGAGTCAGGTTAATTGTGTTAGTGGTACTAAATTCGCCTTGGATGTGAGGAAGATAAAGCATGGAGAATAAAGTGCTGTATGTATGTGAAAGTGAAGTTAAAGTGCTACTTATAGGTTGAATCTCTTTGGTCAGTCATAATAGAAAAGTGTCATACAAATGTGAACACATTATGTGGTGTCTTTCTGTTGGTGCTTGTCCTTAGCACCTACAAACACAATACACACAATTTAAGATAATCTAAACAACAAACTAATTGGAATCAATTTGTTCTGAGCTAACTAAGATTAAACTGAAAGCTAACTTCCTCTTTAAAGCAAGCTCTGTAAACTAAAAACACACTCTCCCTGCTCTCTGAAATGTTATTTAAGGATTAATCATCCAGTTATTATCATCAGAAAGGCTATTTCTTCATTCTAAACAGATCTGCAGTTCAACATTTGTTGTAGACACTTATTATGAGGGAATTCATGGTCCGGGTCATGTCCTGGACCATACCGTGAAGGTATAGAATATGAACAATATGCAACGGTTAAACATGAAATATATTTTCCTACTTTTAATATCACTAAGTCTAGTTCAGTAGTTCAGTAAGACCTGCTTTTAAAGGAGGCTTTGTAGGGCCACAGTGAGTAAATGGACAATGGTGAAATAGTAACAAAACAATACACGTTCTGTGGCAGGTTTTTAAAAGCCTTCCTATCCATAGCATAGCCATAGGGGGATTTCTCTGAAGCAACTCACCACCTGTAATCAGCGCTTACACGAGGGGAAGACTGATGGCTTTTGTGAATGTTAAGAACGATTGTTGTCATACTGAACTGAAATGAATAGGCCTTTGTGAACTTATCAGAGCCTGTAGCCTAATTGTTGCTCCTCTGTGCGCAATTCACGCACTGCTCAACACAAAGAAACAATCTCTGACTGAAACTCAATTTGATACACGTTCTGAGAATCTATAATTAACCAAGGCAAGTCCTATTAAAGGTCACAAAGCAGGATAAAGTGGCCGCACATAAAAGCCTTAACCGCGCTGTTACTGACAAACAGCGGCCAGAGCCAAGAACTGAAGTCTACGATGAAGATGTAAGTTTAGATTTGTTTTGCCTGCACACGTGCATTTATAATGAAAATCTTGAATAATTTGTTGCGTTATTTGTTTCAGCGTCTTGTGTTGCCTGCTCCTGCTTCCGTTGGCAGACATGGTGGCAGCAGCCTCTGTCAAAGGTAAAGCAATCTTAAAAGGGAATAAATCATCACTTGTTGTTTAGGACGCGGTTAATTTTGGATATGAAATTTACATTTATGATTTATTTAACAGGGCAAGCCCAAAAGGAAAATGTGCTAAGCTTTCTACATGGTAAGTTCTATAAATGAAGCTATTTTTTTTTTAAATGTTGTGTTTGCAAAAATAATCTACTTACTGCAGTTTGAAATCCTCACAAAACGTGTTCATTACAAAATTTGCAGATGCACTAACAGGAACTACTGAAAGGACCACACTTGCAGCTGTCACAGGTCAGTGATTTCAAATGCAGCTTGTAGATATTCTCAGGTCCTCATATTAGTTTTGGTTCCCTATAAAAAATTAGGAGAACAGAAACATTTCCAGAAAAACTTTCCTTGTTTAATGCAGCACAAAGGACCCCTCCGTGCAGCCCTGTGAATGAGCAAGAATCTGACGGTACATTCTTGGTGTTGTACTTTTTTTCATTTTTAAAGAGCACATAAAAGCACACGGATGTATGGTGTTGTCATTAACAAACAAGCAAACAAACAAACAAAAAATTACTATAGATTTTCTTTAAATAGCAACTCATTCACAGATATGTCAGATAACAGATCTACAGACAGCTCTGAGACGAACAGATGTCCAGGTAGGTGGACAAATTGGATATCGTGCAAATTTAGGGGAAAAAATGTAGTGTGATATGAATAAATATTTTTTTTAATATTTCAGAACCTGAAGTGTTTGACAAAAATGGAGATGAAAGCAGAGGTACAGTACTGTAAATCTGAATAATTAGCAGAATGAATCAAAATGTCTGTAACATTGTGACCAGTGTGTCAGTGCAGACCGTAGAGCAATAACGTCCATTCTCCCCAGATGAATCCAAAGACCTTGACAGCAACGAGATCACAATTCCTAAAGTTGTGGCAAAAAATGAGGCTCCACCAAAGAAGACAACAGGCGTGGGCAAAGACAGCCTGAGAGTGATGGATGTGACGAGCAAGCTGGTTCAGTACCACGGGAGCAGAGAGCATGGTGGGATTACAGGAAAAAATCAAGCAAGCAGAGATCAGACCGATCTTCACAGTGAAGAAGGAGCGATAGTAAAGGGTTGGGAGGGTGGCAGTCAAAGCACCGATCTCCAAAGGTGGGCAACACCGGGAAGAGTTGATGGGATGAATGGTATGTTGGTCCACGGCCAAAGCGGAGAAATTCCGGACTGGGACAGTTTGGAGGACAACAGCGACAGCCTGGCTGCAGTGGGCAACAATAAACAAACAGACTACGATGGTAAGACCATATTCTGTATTATATCCCTTACGAAAATCCACTGTGGTTTCCTATGGTTTTTATACAGTAACCATGGTTACTGTATAAAAACCATAGGAAACCACGGTAGATTTTCAAACTACTTCCAGGAATTATCTTCTAGGAAATAAAAGTTTTTTAATATTCCCTCAGAAACCAGAGAATATCTGAGCTCTGAAACTTATCCAGTTGGTAAGAACATGTTTTTCTTTTAATTCTGGACTCAGTTTCCAGAAGCATGCATCAGTGTCTAACTTGCATCCTAACTTTCATGTGCTTTAGCCCCACCAGAGCGCAGGCCCAGCAGCTTGTCTGCTCCATCCAAGAGCCTGGTCGCTAGATGATCACATGGAGGTCTGTTTTCTCTGCATTTGAATCACATTTAAAGTATATAACCAGCCGGACCTAGGAAAGCACTCGTGCCATGTTGCCCAATCTAAATCCTCACATCTCATTCATATGATATGAATCAGTCTTCTATATCCGGCGTTCTTTAACATGCCCAGATTGCAGGTTTAATATTATTTTTCCTCTCTATTTTCAGACTACATTTCTTCCTTATGAATCACGGGTCACTGACTGTTGACTCAGGAGAGTCAGCTCAAAACAGGCTGCTTCCACATATGGATGTTACAGGGACTTTTCCATACAAAATTAGATTTTCTGCACATATTTTTGCTCGCTGATCAAAGAAACAAATGAAAGCAATAAAGATGTTTTGACTGAACCTGTGTTGGGTGTGTTAATAAAAGTTGATTTACAGAGCAATATTCTGCCGGAGTGTAATTCTCGGTATGAAGGCCGTGGTGTGAGAAATCGTAAAATGAAGAGATGCAACTATTTTTAGGTACTTAATAGAATCTGCTTCAAGCACACAAAAAAAAGGCTTTTAAAATGTAAGTTTAATTTCTAATGAGTTAAATACAAATACATACCGTGAGATGATAAAATCTAAATATAATGCAGCAAACATTACATTCAGTGACATACAACACACAGAATAAAACAAAAAGCAATTAATGCAAAATAAATACATTGCACCTATAATGATGTGGGAGCATAAGGGGCAAAGCATAATCATAGCTTACATAATCTGGCTATAATACAAACATGATGCTGTCATCATTTTTACACTTTTCATGTTATTCATTCATTTCCTAAAGTGCCGAAGTTCACTGTACACATCTGATTGGACTCCATGTAACTCCTACAAAAAGAGTCAAAGCAGTGCATCATTTAATACGCATAATCTATATTACACACATTGTTTTATCTTACGTGTGTTTTGAGGTATTGATTTATTTCGTGAACACTCTATACGTTACCTGGTATGGTGATTCTGTGACCTCTGTTGCCATTTTCTTTGAAATCGATGACGGCACACTTCTCTTGCCTGTTAGCAGTTTGAAAAGTGTCGGGTTAATCCCCATTTTCCACAACGCCACCAAAAGCAGCATAGAGGCTCGCAGCAATACACACAAATATGGCGCTCACCGTTGTGCGATTCCCACTGCCTCCCTCTCCTTTGGTGAGTTGCAAAGCAAAACACAGAAATAGTGATGAAGATGGTCAAGATGATATCAGAGGCAATGATGCCTATTACAGAGCCCATGTTTATCAGGTAACAGGATCCACATTCTGTTAAAAAAAAGAAAGAAAGAAAGAAAGAAACAAACAAACAAAACAAAAAAAAAACATGCATATGATTGAAATACTAAACCAAAACACACATTACACAGGGGCAACAAGCTTAGGACAGGTAGATACCTTGTTGTTCTTGTGCTGAACCTGTGAAACAAAGGAAAAATGAACCTCGGGTTATAAAAAGAATCGAGAGCTGGCCTGTGTTCGTTTCCTACCCTAACTAAAAATGTTCAAAGCCAAGAACATAGAGCGCTCACCAAACAACGAACCCACAATACAGAGGGCGTCAGACATCTTCTCAAGTCGCTGGTTTCTGGTCTGAGAGGAAATGATACATTGAGGCCGAGAGCCACGAGTCCTTCTGTTCTCTTTCGAGCTACGTTGTTTTCATGCCCATAAACGAGATGTTGAAAGGTAGGCGGGTTTTCACCTGATGGACTGTCCACAAGCAGTGTTGTCAGTGAGGTGAAGGGAGGTCGCAGTGTGCTGTGATAACAGGAAGAGGAGTGAGTCCACTGAGAGAAGAGGAAGCTGCTGTATCTGTTTTGTCTTTTTTTTATGGCACAATTCTTGTGAATATGTAAATGCTCCTATATAAAACATTTTCATACCTTCTTTTTTACTTATTTTTTTATATATATGTATATATATATATATTTTAGCAATGTTTTAATTAAAAATTCATAGTCGGGCAAAGATAAGGAGCTGTGTTAGGCCAGCTTCATTACACCTTCAGTTTCTGCTGAAATAGGTGCAATGGTATCTCTGTGTATGCTTCCTCACGACCTGTGGTTTAGTGCAGGCGGTTGGCCACACTCACTGCTACCTAGACTCTGAGCCACTGTTAAACCACCCGTTTATCTATAAGTGTGCTGTACTGTCAGCAAAATGAAAGTTTCACTGTTTCTGTCATGAAGATACTCAAATGTGATTATTTTTAAATATCAATAAACAAGAAAGTGATTCACATGTGAAGTATGGAAAAGGCAGCAAATCCAGTCATGTGAAAACAGATGTACAGCCAGGTGCTGCTAATCAAATACAATTAATTAACTTATCATCAGCAAGACTGAACAAATATGATTTGTTTGCATTGGTTGCCAGGAAGTCTCCTCCCTCTACAAAAGAACATGGCAGCACAGCTTAAACTTGCAATTTTGCCACTGAAACAACAAGACTTCTTGAACAATGTCCTTTGAGCAGAGAATAATAAAGTGGAGATGTTTGACCATAATGCACAACAAAATGTTTGGTGAAGCTCAATCAGAGTATCAGCAGAAACACCCGTCAAACACGGCGGGGGTGGCGTAATGATTTGACCTTGTTTTGCAGCCATAGGATCTGGCCACCTTGTGACCATCAACTCCTCTGTATCCCGAGGTATTCTAGAGTCAAACGTGAGGCCATTTGTCCAACAGCTACAGCTTGGCCCAAAGTGGGTCATGCAACAGGACAATGATCCCAAGCACAGCAGCAAACCTACAACAGAATAGGCTGAAAAAGCAAAGAATCAAGGTGCCGCAGTGACCCAGTCAAAGTCCAGACCTTAAACTGACTAAAACTCTGTGGTGGGACCTCAAGAGAGCTGCGCATGAACAAATCTGCTACTGAATAATGTGATGTACTTTTTTTTTAATAGTGGATAATCTTTGTTCATCTGGCAGTAGTAGTTTACACATTCGCCTAACAATCAAATCATCTCCAGTTTGACCTGGAGGAGACAGTAAAGGTGAAGATCTGACTAATCAAATATGTGGGGCCATCCACTGTGGCCATGAGGGCTCACCTGAAAGAAAGAAGCTTTACAGTATGTATCCTTGAATTATTTATGACACCGTTATTAAAATATAGCATAGTAAAAATAATCAGACATATACAGAATAAAATTTAGTGCAAAAAAACAAGACCATATGTCAAATTGTGTATAATCAAATCTGTATAAAATAAAAGCAGGTGTGCCGACTGATAAAAAGAAGGCAAAGAAGTGATTTAAAAGAAAACAGCTTGTGGCAGCAGATGGTGAGACGTGTCAATAGCAAATCACCATCTTATTTTTTTAATTCTATAGGAGGAACCAGAAGGCCCAGTAATATAATGAGTAAAATCTGGAAATCAGTGTGTACGAATGTTAAAATCAGACCTATGTTTTGTTTTGTTTTTTCATTTTTTAATATAAATATGTATAAATACAGGCAGAATTGGTGCATTTTGACTGCTGTCTGATTAAGCAACCTTGATGTTTTGCATCTTATTTTACTTTACAGATAATCAAATTAATTAATGCACATTGTAAAAAAAAAAGGTTTACTTTCCAAAATGTATTAAATTAAATATGTCTGGGTGAATGCTGGGTGAATATATTGGCTTTATTTCACAACTGTGAAAGTAAATGACTCAGAACAAAGAATGAAGGTGAAGGTAATAGGAAATAACTGAAAGAATACAGTGTACATACAGACAGTACAGAGGTATAGATCAGACACAAAGCGCAGAGATATGAAATGGTTTAGGTCAGCGCGTTTTTCTGTGTTTGCCGGAGAGGAAAAAGTCGAGCAATTTTAACCACAGTGGCCTCAATAAACGGCAGAACCATGCCACGATCTAATCAGAGGTCAATTTTTAAATGTCAGGTAAGTACCGAAAGATAAAACAGAAAAAAAGAAAGACAAAAAAGCAGGAACAGTATGAAAAATCGAGAAAGCTGTACAATGTAGAAAGCACCAATTAACAATTCATATTTTTTGAATATGGAACAAAACAAAACATTTTAGCTTTGTTTTATTAATGTACTGAAACGGAAACATACATTTTCTTAACATTTCTTTTTATATACATTCAAAAGGGTAGTTTGACAGGGTTTACAGATTATATAAAACACACACAAAAACCCCCCATCAGATTTATGCTTGGGTTCATATAATTCTAGCACTTTATAATCTGAATATTTACATAACATAACATCTCCAGGTCTTGTCAGTTTAGATATTTTGCTACCAGCATCCAACTGGAGAGGGCGCTGCACTGTTCCGTTAAATTCACTGTCAAAATTGCATCTGGTTAACATTAAAATATTAAGGGAACATTTAAATCACAGTCTTGATGATTGAAATATTCAAGTTGAAAACTTTTACAGAGATTGTGTTTTTTTGTGTGATTAAAATGAAAATCATACCAAAAAAAAAATAAAAAATTAAAGTCTCAAGTAAACAAACTGATGCACATTTTATTACATTTTGTAACATATTTAAAATCATGGTTCACATTGTGACTAAGCAGGAAATCCCCCTTTAGGGGCCTCTGACAGTTACTGTTGACATGAGCTAAGCAACAATATAAAATGTAAAAAAAAAACAACCAGCCAGAAAGTGAACATTTCTATGCAGGAGTTGAAAGTGTTTTCGTGCAGTGCACCATCCTTTTAGTTTTTGCAGTTGGCCCGGACATTCATGTACACTTTGTTAGCTGTGAAGAAATCAAACAAGAGACGGCACAAGGGAGAGAAGCCATCAGTTGGAAAACGCACATAATGCAAAAGGCACGTCCAACAGAATAAGGCAGTGTGATGAAATACAGTAATAATAATGGGACACTCTCATACATGAGCATTACAGAAAAGTCGTTTGTGTCTCCAGTGCAGTGTGACTCACAACAAATAAAACGAATGCTAATTTTACCATTATCAATCTTCTGACGCCGAAAACTGGCACATCGGTAGGTGACGATGACGATAATCAGGGTCAGCAACACATCTGCACAGATGATGCCTGCTATTGTTCCCGGCTCAATCCTATAGCAAGACACTGTGCTGTCTGGCAAGTACAAAGAGTGACAAACAGTCAGTAAGTCAGAAATGAAGTGGGAAGAAAAAAAAAAAACCCCAAGACATGTTGGGAAAAACTGAGTCATCGGGCCTGGTTGTCTAGTTCTACAGTTCCTTTTTCTTTTCTTTTTTTTTTAAACATTAAAATTTATTTTAAACAGTGCATTTAGGAAGTTGAGACATAATCTTTTTTTTTTTTAGGTACATACCAGTGAGTGCCACAGTCAGATCTTAAAGAAAGAAAAGAAACAAAGAAGAATATCTGAGCTGAAGTGCATTTCAAGTAACTGCAACAAGTTGGCCATGTTTCCGCTGTCAAACAGTTTGTGGTTTAACTTTCCTGTGTGAGACCACCTTCATTTTAGTGTGTGTGTGTGTGTGTGTGTGCAAAAAGAAAAGAGAAAGGCTATTAAATCATTCTTACTGAAAAGAACAAACAGGACAATGGTGAAGAATTTGTTATATGCCATTGCCACGGAGGTCAGCTCAGTTATGTTCTATCTGAAAGACAAAAAGAGACCAAACATCATCTTCTTTTCCATTTTCCAGAAATGTGGAAGAAAAATGTTATGTTATACTTTTTGTCCTTTGAATATAAATCCATTTTCATTTCAGTGTAAAGAATAAAATACTGAGACTATTTGAAAATTGCAGCCTTGATCATTTTCACAATATCACAATGGATCATAAAGGACTGTCTGTATATATATATATATATATATATATACTTTAAAGAAGACAGAGATGAAAACACAAAATATAGAATCCATAAAAAGTTTAAAACATAATATCCTCCAAAATTATTAAAAACAACACAGATACA
>VOQJ01019849.1:0-10684 GCA_015052665.1 Apistogramma diplotaenia
TCTTCTTACATTCTTTTCAGACCTAACAGCAAATTACACATTTGTAGAACAAAAAGTAGTTTTTTTGTACACTAAAGTGCCAAATTTACAAAATGACAAATGTCTTTCAAATCCTAACAGTAGTGTCACATAGTACTGTATAGCAGGCAGGATGTGGACCCAGAATGCAGGATTCCTGAGACAGAAATTAAGCTGAAAATGCAGCTTTAATGCTGAAGACTTTCCAAAATACAGAATGCAAAACAGGACACGGCTGGAACCAGGAATACAAGCTAGGTTCCTAGGGAAAAAACATGGAACAAGCACTGAGGTATGAGGGACGATGCAACAATGAACAGTGGGAAATGGAGAAAATATACAAACTCACAGGATAATGGGAGGAGAGACAACAGGTAGGACACATGGCTGGAAACTGCAGACATACTGTACAGTAATGAGGCAGGGGAAGTAAACACAACACAAGCCACAGAAAACAACAGTTGCCACAATGAAACTGGAAGGCACAACTGAATGGGAAACAAGGGTTAATTTAACCTAGGGGAGAATAGAAGGACTAGGCAGGGGATCATGTTTGGACAAAGGCAGAGTAGGACACCAAGGAACACAAAAGGGAACTAGAAACAACTTGCACATCAAGTGTCAAACTTTTCTTTGTTATTAAACAAATAAAATTATTTCATTTCTCAGTTTATATACATTATTTTACTTGTATTGAGTTGCATTTTAACAGATTACTCAGGTTTACCTTATTCAAAAGAGCAGAAAAGTATCGAACAGAACATGACAGTGCTAACATTTCCTTCAAAGCTAAAAACGTTCATATAAAACATGATAACACAGGTGTCATGTTTTGGTCACAGTGATCAGCGTGGGTTAGCCTCTTTTTATTTTTCAAAAGACAGCAGGAAATTTTTCACTATTATTCACTGAAATGCAATTAAATTTTCAACTTTAAACTTTGATAAATGTTCTAGGTGACAGAAATGTGATGTCGGGCGGATGAAAAATGCATTTTTTTCAATTTTATGTGTTAACCTGTGTTAATATATGTTCTAATTATTTGTTTATCTCATTTAATGTTTTATTTTGTAATTTCTGATCTCTTTGTACTTTCAGTTTCCCTCCATGTTATTTCCCCACATCTCTTTGTTCCCTGCCAGGCTGTCTTTTTTTCCTCCATGTATTGAGGCTTTCCAGTCATTCCTTGTGATCTCAGTTTTATCGTGTTTGGAGTTTTGTTTTTTGTTTTTTTGTATTCGTTGTTTCTACCAGTTCCAAATTGTTCCCTAGTGTACACCTCTCTGCTTACTTGGTTGAACTTTGCTTCTCTTCTGCTCTGGTAGGATGAAACTGTTTGCTATGATTACTGATGTCCAATGTACAGTATGATCTGAACCTAGGTTTTCAATTTTTTTTTCTACCTCCAGTGTTGTTCATTTGGTCCTCTTCCCCTGTGAATACTCAGTGCTCACTCAGCAAGGATATCCAAACGTATACATTAAAACAGAGTGATAAATATTGTTTAGACTGAACCATTAATGTTTAGACTGTCTCGGTGTGATATAGAAAATACACCAATGATAAAGGAACAGATCAGATCTCAATGGAAAAAAAAACCATGCTGGATATCTATACTCATATGAGTATTAGTGTTAGGAACAAAAGGATTCCACATTGTTTAATGGAAATGGAAATTATCAACCTACAGAAGCTGAATTCAAAGACACCCTGAAAATTAAAGTGGAAAAAATTATGCGGTATGCCAAACCATTGCAGTTCATTGCAGCAACTCAGAATGGTATTCAGCAGTTTGTATGGCCCCATGTTTTTCTATGCATGCTGGGCATCACTGAGCTCCTGGACAGTCTGACGTGCAACCTGGTGGCATCAAATGGACTGAAGCAACATGTCCCGGAGGTGTTCTATTGGATTTAGGACAGGTTACGGTTTTTTTTTAGCATATATGTGTGTAAACATAAGTTTAAAAAAACCCGCCATCATAAAATATTATACTCTTACTGGACTGAATGAACTTCATAGATACAAAGCCTTTGTGAGCATTTGTGTAAGAGAGTGAGCTTGTGTGATGATCACATAAATATCAACTAGAGACTGCATGATGAAACAGCACTGAAATATAAGAAACTGATCTTAGGAATAAAGTAAATACTCCCATCAAAGACCATTTTGGAGTGGTTTGATTAAAGGACATGTAGTAAGAGAATATGACAGCTTTAATTTCACTGAATGTCATTTTAAAATTAGATTCAGCGTAATGCATCAAGGCTTTTAAGTTATCTTCTTTACACAATGGTTTTATTGTGGTTGGACTGTAACTAATACACTGAAATATATACAAAAACATCATCAGCATACTGCAAAAAGTTGGAAGTGTCAAAATAAGTGTGAAAACCAAACTTAACACATCTCACGGCATGTCTAAGGCATCAAAACAGACTGTAAACATGACTAACACTGGAATGATGTTAAACAACCCCTTTTGACCTTCCATTCATGCTAAATGAGGTGAAAGAGGTTTTAATTATCAGACTAAGCCTTAAATTGGTGCCGATCATCAGTGTTCACTTTTACATGTCACTGTTATACAAAAAGTAGTGATTTGAAGATACGTCCACCACTCCCATGAATTCAGTATCTACCACAGGCACATCAGTGGTATGTTTAAATGATGACATTCATCATATATGACTCTGTTTGATTTTTTTTCAGTTTTTCTTCCACACCATCTTGCTTTCCTTCATGGCAGTCATAATAATGGAAAAATATCTTTCCCTTGTTGGCAATAAAAATGCCATCACACAACATACAATGAAAGAAAGTAGGAGAAACTGAGGGAGGGGGGTTTGCCAATCACATTAGACATACTGCATTGTTGCTTCTTTTACACAACTTCTTTTTCAGAAAACACACGTGTGTGTGTCTGTGTGTTCTCTTATGCATTCCCCTTATGTTTTTGTATTTGTGTGTGACAGAAAGGCACTCTGCTGATATTAGCTTCATTCACTCACTTGCTAATGTGATTTAACTACACACAAACACACACACGCACGGGAATACACTACTACACACACTCCCACAGGAATGGACCTTGAGCGCCAGACACCCACAGTTCCATCTTTCATTCAGTTTCTGTAAGAGAATTTTGGTTTTACCTCATAAATCTGAGAACACATAAATCCTGTGGCTGGGCTGTCCCACATATTGAAAGATTCAACCGAGGATTGTGGAGAAGGGGGTTTGGGGGGGAAGGTACACCTTCAATAATATGAGAGCCAGAACTGGACGTCTACTTGGTTAGTATGCAGGTCACATTTTCGGGATGGCCAAGCTATTACGTATGTGTTTGCAGGTGATTTGCCTTATATTTTCTTTTGGATTCTCAATTTGTGGCCTTTTCTGCACTTCATACAATAAAGTGCAAAAGTCTTGAGCCACCCTTCATTTCTTTATATTTTGTTTCCAAGGAGCCAGACGTCCTTGTCATTTTTAAAGTGGTCTTGAGGAGTAGTTCTCCAGGCTTTCTGGAGGCCTTTCAAAGTTTCTTTTTCTTTTCTGGACATTACCTGCTTTTCCCACACATTATCAGTCCAGTCCCTGTACCTGACCATCTTCAGTGGAATGTTAGCAAAGAAACAAGTTTTAGAATAAATGCCTTTATTGTCATTATGCAGATGTACAATGAGATTGTATATTTATGTTGTATCTTTAGGCACTTTGTTGCTAGGAACCCGATGAAAAACAAATCACTTGTTCCCATTTGTTTAACTGAATCTATGAAAAATTCCCAAGATAACAGAGATTCTCGGGTTTAAAATATTATTTTTTGCACCAACAAGGTGTTTACCAGAGAGCTGCTAGCACAAAACAAGTCTCAACATGGTGTCCTTAAACAATTCCAGCCAACTGGACAAATCTGAAGCAATATCTGAAAGTTATGTTCTTAAGAAAGCCAACAAACACCTCACACAGGACCTGGGAGATGCATCTGGCCCTTCTACTATTAACCGAAACCTCCTCAGAAATGGTCTTGGTGGAAGGGTGTCTGTCAAGAAGCCATTCTTAAGAATGGAAAACAAGGGGAAGAGACTGATGTATGCAAAATTACACATGAACTGGACTGGAAACGAGTGTTAACAGAGCTTATGGAGTGAATGAAGAAGAACAAAAGAGTGGTGACGCAAAACTTATGCCTATACTGTAGCTTACATGATCGTTTGATAGAGCGGCAAGAAACAAGGCAGAGGGAGTGTTTCTTTGGGGCTCTTCTACTCTAGCCATTACGGCAGACTATTGCTGATCTTGAATGCAATGAAAATGTGGATATTTATTAGCACTGCTTCTGCTACATAGGAAAAATAGCATAGTGTGGTATATGTGTATTGATAGCTTGTTTCTGCAGGAGTACATTTAAGATAATAGAAGCATAGAAACAGAGAAGCAGGAGGAGGAATGGTCAGATTTGGTTGTTTTTCTGTTTCAAAATGATATGAAATGTTATCTTTGTAATGTAGAATTCTTTCTGTAATAGCAGATCATGTTGAACTGACATATGACTAAATGTGCTTCATTTAGGGAAAGACTAATTATTCATATTTAAAACACAGTGATAAGATAAGGGGGACAGCTGTGGCTCAAGGGGTGGAGTGAGTTGTCAGCTAATCAGAAGGTCAGTGGTTCAATTACAACATCTCTAGCCTGTGTGTGAAAGTGTCCCAGGTCAAGGTACTGATCAGCAAATTACATCCATCGGTGTGTGAGTGCAGATATAATAAAGAAAAGTCTTTTAAAGCAAATAATTAAACTCTGTGCGAATGAATGAATGTGGTTTGTAGTATAAAGAGCACTTTGAGTGACAGGTAGAAAAGCCATTAAGTGCTGAGCCATTTGGGCATTTTGTGCTTAGAAAAACAGATAATCATCCAAGAGGTTGCTAATTAAGCAACTGAATCATGTATATTGTTTGCTACAGTGATTAAAATGCTAAAACCTGTCACGTGTGCACTCAGCATGCACTTAGTATGCCACTGCTATGTTGACTGTTACGCAGTAATATGACATCACCAAGGTTCCTACGGCTACTACCTGAGCTTTGTGTTTTACTGCTTCTTCCTTGTACAAACTTCACACGCGCACTTGCATAAACGGCACTGCGTTTCATCGCTGTATCGTTTACGGCAGCATTACAAACAAGACTGAATGTGAATGTGCAGAGAGCATTTTGTTTTGAGTCAAAGCAGAGTGACACACTGTGTATTATTATCCACACATCATCATAATGTTCTTACTACAACAAAGGCAACACTGTAAAGGCAGATAAAACGGAGAGGGAAGAGAGGCCAAAGAGGCCGGGTTAATAATGCCGAGGAAAAACAAATAGAAGAAGAGGAACGAGGGATGAAGAGAAAGACTCACTGACTGAAGATGAGAGCAGAAAATGTTCAAAAATAGAAATGAAGCTGTGGCAGAAATGCACAGATGAGAAATAGATTAGGAATGGAGAGGAAGATTAAAGAGATGGTTGGGTACTTTAAAGAAGGTGGCCATTTGCACTTTGAATGGTTTTGGATTAGAAGGGAGAGAACAAAGCAATAGAAAGGGAGCGAGTGAGTTGAGAAATGAGAGTCAACATGTGAGGCTGGACGCGTTAAAACGATCCACGGGGAAACGGACAGCGGTGGAGAGCAAGCTGACGGGAGAGATGGAAGCTTGCAAGAAGAGGTGCAGGACAGTTGGGGCAACAAGAAAGAAGTGCAGGGAGAATGATTAGTGGGGAGTGAGTTTACGGGAGGGGAACAAATCTGAACTAACAACTGAAAAAGGTGGAGCATTGGGGATTAAAAAGAGACGCAAGATGGAGGTACAGAAATTGGAGAAGAAATCAGAAGAGATGGCAGACAATGAATAAATATGACAAGGAGGTTGTGAGAGGGTAAAAGAAATAGGATAGGGAGATTAAAAGATGAGCGGTGTAAAAGCTGGCCCATAATGGAGCATAAAAGCAAGGTACAGTAGGTGGCAGAAGAAAATGAAAGAAGGGCAGACTGGAAGAATTGAGAGAGAGAGATGGATCCTGGACTTAACTGTGGTTGCTTTGCTGATGGAAAGCTTAATAAATTAATATGTGGAGACAGAAAGAAAAACGGGAGGACAGATTGAGAAGAAGGATGAGTGCAAGGATGGAAGCAGGAGAATACAAAATTAAAGTAACTCTCTGCGTGGTGTGAATGCTTTAAAAATTTAAAAGCACTTTGTCATAACTGGGAATGTGTGTTATGCTAAAGCCTCAATACTTGATAGAGGTCACAGTCAGACATCATTTCTCTTGTTGCAGTAACATTAAGCAGATTACTTTTAACAACTCACAGGTACCAGAGTGGCTACGCTGGATTTGTCTCCTGCGTTGAAGCACGTCAACGCTGCAGCCACTATAAGTGTCATGTCTATGTTAGAACACATGCACAGCGAGTGGGGAAGAACAAAACAGTTAATTAAGAAGCGGTGCCCTCATTGTTAAGAAAGGGAGCAATCGAATACAGGGGAAGGAAATGTAGATGCACAGTGTGGAAATATATATATATACATAATATGAAAGCCAGGAAAAAGAGATTAGAAGAACTGAAAAGGAAGGATAAGAAAAAAGATTTGGAAGGAAGGAAGTGGATAGAGGAGATGAGATGGGGGGAGGGTATGGAAGGGTGGCGGAAGTTAAGGCAGAAGGGAAAAAAATGAGTGGCGACTTAATGTTAGTGGAACGGATGGTATGAGTGGATGGAGGCAAGGGGAAGAGAACGAGGAGGCAAAAGAGGAAGGGAGGATATGGAAGGGGGGAGATGTGAAATGAAAGGAAGAATGGTAGCTGCAGGACACGAGAGAAATGTGTCGCAGTGGGAGCGAGACAGTTTGGCTCTTTTCCATACCTGAAAAAGCGCCGGCCTTCCATTCCTCCTCTTCGCTTCCTCCTCTTTATTTCAAGGAATTGTGAAAGCTAAAGGCCCACCTACGAGCGGTTGTGTGCAAGCGCATTTTTCGAGGTCAGACTCAAACACGTCGAGCGAGCATTAAAAGGGTCTTGACTTCCTATTTGACTCCTGTTTTATTGTTTACTGATCTGCACACAGATCCATTTCAGTATGACTGACCAGTTTTGATAGTTCACTTCGATCGGATGGTTTGACTTACTTGAAAGCCCCATTAAAGCAGGTGTTTTAGGAAGAAGACGGAGCTGGTTTTTTATGTTCTGCCTCTGAGGCTCTACGCCAGGCAGTTGTATTGGTGAGGACTAAGAACAGGTTTTAAACCGTCTTTACTGTTTTCCATTTGTCGTCTCTCCAGTATGGTTCTGACCTCAGCAAAATACATAAAACTAAGGAACACTTAGCGTATCTATGTACTTAAACACAGGCTGTATGAAAAGTTTTTATGTAACAGTTGTTTTTCTTTGTTAAGTAGTCAACAGATAAGGAGATTAAATGTTTTTTTCTCTCCTTTAAGTAGAAGATGAAGGCTTTTTATCTTTTGTTGATTTATGTATTTCCTGATATTCTCTTTCTTACTATAGGTTACCATCAACAAGGCTTTTATCTATTCTATAAAAAAGAGTGGCTTGTTTCTCTCATACAGTACTTTAAAATGCCTGTAATTTGTTGATCATGGTAGTGTATTATCTTCTGTTTCTTCTACAGGTTAACGGGTTTCCAGGTTCCTCCTCCGGTCACCAGTACAGGGCACGTCTTCTCTTTGAGATTGACCAGTGACTTTGCTGTCTCTGCGCATGGCTTCAAACTCAACTATGAAGGTCAGAACATGTCTGTTTTTGTTTTTTTTGTTTTCATGTCTGTCTTGTATGTGAGGCATGTAGGAAAGATGCATGAGCTTGGCTCAGCCCTTGTTCTTCAATGAAGAAATAACCGAGGTGGCCAGTTTGCTAGAAACAGTGTATTTTAAAATGCCATACACAGATAGGCTAAAACATAAGGTCTGGTGCTTTCATTGACTACACGACTTCGGTTCAGTTCCACTGAGAGGCATCCAGACAGAGTTTCCAGGAAGAATTGCCATGTCCTAAATTCCATCCAAATTTTTTGACTCACTCCCACTCAGCACAGGACGGGATTCCCTAATGCATGACATGTTCGCTCCTTTTCCAAAAAGTAGGCTGTCACAAGAGAGAAGAAAGCGTGGACAGAAATGACAAAAACTGTGAGCTCACTGAAGCTACAATATATAACATTGTAACTGTGTATCTGTGACAGAACAGAAGCCCGATGGTTTGGGCGCTAAAATATTTTTCATACATTTATGCTATTTAACTTGAACTAAAACAGGCCCGTAAAGTCTGTCATTGAAACACATTTCTTTTCTTGCAAGGCAGCTCAATATGTCTCAGTATGAGACATCATATTTAATTTAAAAGCGCAACTCTGAAAGACATTGTCATATCATAGTATGTCAGTAACATAACAGTCAGTTGCAGTGTCAGTTAACAATGCAGAAATAAGTGCATGGTGTATAAAATGCAGTTATGTAAGTTTGAATTTATTTAATGGTTCTGCTGCAGTATTATCACTGAATATGGATTAGGATTAGACAGAAAGCACCGTAAGTTAGGTTTTCGAGAAGCTAAAAATAGAGTAGAGAATGTGAGAAGAATATATCAATTAACAAAATATACATTTAAACTTAATTATAGTCCGTTTGTTATGGTAAATACCACATGTGCAAAAATACCCTAACTTTGCATCAGCTTTTTGTTCAGTTCAATTCAATTTTATTTATACAGCGCCTAATCACAACAATCAGTCACCTCTAGGTGCTTTTTATTGTAAGGTAAGGAGCCTACAATAATTACAGAGAAAACCCAACAGTCAAAACAACCCCCTGTGAGCAAGCACTTGGCAACAGTGGGAAGGAAAAACTCCCTTTTAACAGGAAGAAACCTCCAGCAGAACGAGGTCCAGGGATAAATGATGGACGTAGGTTTGAACATGAAGCCAACACAGAAGTACCTTAAGCTGCCGTTCGTTTTAGTGGCCGCCAAAGGCAACAGCAGTGGTGTCAAATATGGAAGTCTATTGGAAAACGGTCCTCAGGTTTGCCCTCAGTTTACACTTTACTGATGTATTTATGGGCTCAGTCACACACTCCGGCTCATTGCGAATAAAACATTGAGTCTTTTTTGTACATTTTTGTCATTCTGAGTTTCATAAAAGATTAATATCTAGGATAAGCTCATTAGCTAAGCATATGTGATTAACAAGTTGTTAGCCAATGAGCATTTCACAATCCAATCCACCCCTCAATCATTACATCTGGTTTCCAAACACCCAGATATGACAGGTACAAACACCATTATGTAACACAGGAGCTAAATCCACATTCTACACCATCTGTGGGTTCATATCATTGTAGCAAAATGCACAAGGGCTTTGAGAGCGTGGACACTTGTTTTTGTTTTTCCCACAGAAAAAACAAAAAAGTGTCATTTTATAGCACAAGGGCTGTAGCTGGTAGATTTAATTTACAAGAGGACCTTTAAATTAGCTGAAAAACAGGAGGTAATTTCAGCTGTATTATTACTAAAAACAAGGTTAAAAATTACCTGCATATGTGCTCCAGAATGGATTAAAATCACTTACCAGAGCACGGCACATATATTAAAGTGACACCCCCCACCACCACCACTCCATAATGTTCTGTGCACTCTGCCCAAAATACCACACAGACAGTTTAAACTCTAAAAGTTGATTTTAGTAACTTTTAGTAAAGCTACATATTTCTGTGCACTTCTACACACTTTTCAAGCACCTCATTACTATCATCAAATGTCTACCTCCTACATAAGATGCCCAAATAAAGTCCTAATTGTAACCCTTGCTCTTACTTTATTCCAACTCCAACCTTTAACCTAAATCATCTTAATTCCCAATCCTCTTGAAACTTTCCCAAAACATCCGCTCCTGATGTCCAAATTGGTCCTAATACAGTCGATGTCTAACTGCACAAATTTGTTAAGTCACAGCTGTTTCCTGTTCAAAATTCAACTCCTCCTCCTGTCAGTGTTTGTCTGTGCATTCCTCTGTGGGCCTTTGTGCAATTCTCTACTTAGGTAGAATTGGCATACCTCTTATTGATATGTGTATCTGGTGTGCTGCACAATAACAATATCACTGATTGCAAAGTGCCTGGGCCTAAATCTCCACACATGCTGTGTGCGTGTTTCTGTGTGTGTCGGTGCCGCTCGTGTGTCGAAGCAGTTGTCCCAGATTTATTCGCTGGCACAAAATTTTCCTTGCTGCTTGGCCCACGTTCATCCTGCGTGATAGCGTGCGTCTGTGTGGATGTTTATGCAGGCATGCGTGTGTAGCTGTGATGGAGACGGAGTTTGCTTTCAGTGAGAGCATCCGTGGGACTTAGCTGAAGAGCTCCTGCTGTTGATACATTCAGATGTTTGACTTGGTGTGTATCTATAAATGGGGGGTTGTAAAAGCAGACCACACTCAGACCACACTTGCAATATTAGACTTATTTGTGTTCAGGTTTCTATTCATATGTAACTTTTTATATGGAATCAAGAGTTTTTCTCAGAAGGAATTATCCACCCTAGTTTGGATCGCTTTTGGCAAGTCATCCACAGTCCATGTAATCCTTCTGCCTAATCTGTTTC
>VOQJ01019854.1:0-11104 GCA_015052665.1 Apistogramma diplotaenia
CACACACACACACACACACACACACACACACACACACACACACACACACACACACACACACACAAATAACAGGCTTTCAGGATAAGCACCTCTATTCTTCTCCCAAGCCTGCAGCAGCAGCAGAGAGGGGCAGGCTGGGACTCTGTGTCAGAGGTAAGAGAAAGCAACTCTAAATCAGACTGTCAGAGCCAGCAGCAGCAGCAAGATCCCTCTCTTCAATCCTCCTCTCCTCATGGGCTTCGCCGTGAGCACTTGGCTACTCGGAGGAAGCCTTGCTGCCCCTCAAACCACCTTCTCCAAACCACACATAATAACACTAAGCAAATGCTGATTACAGTGTTTGTGGGGAGGAACTGTGCACAGCCTGTCTGTACGCCTGGCAACAAGCAACAACAAAAAACAAGAGGAAAAAAAAAAACAACAATAGGGAGATCGTGAGGGAGGCAGCAGCAGCGGGGGGGGCAAGGTGAGTCCCAGCTGTGGTGGTGGTGCCGGCAGGACCTTTACGCCATGCCAACACAGGGGTGTCTCTCTCGCTGCGTCTCTTTGGCTTGACCTGTTTGGATATTAAATCGGCACCCTCTGCTTTGAACACACTGGGCCCATCTGTCAGCCCAGCTCCATATTGGATTGGATGAGCATTAGCCGATTCAAAGTGGGCAGATTTGCTCTCGTTTCTCTTTGCGTGTGTGTGTGTGTGCGTGTGTGTGTGTGTGTGTATGCGCGCGCGCCTTTGAATCTGTGTGCCCATGCCCGTCTTAAATTTAAAACCCACTCTCATGGAATCAAGCTGACGGGTTTAAATCACTTTACAACAAACTAGCTGGCCGGGTCACTGTACAAATTGATGACATACAGCAACACATGTGAGGATGTTAACAGGTCCTCTTGTCATCAAGGCAAAAACACAGAGGGATGGCTGCAGCAGAGAGTGGGGGGGCGATGAGTCACGCGGAGCTCACAGATGATACTAATTAAGACTTCGGGGCTGAAGAACACTACTGGTGGATCACACTGCCAACCACAGGCACCCTTTTACACACTAGAGAGTCACAAGCACCCCACATGACTGCGACATCTGAGGTCCGACTTTTCCAACCCTCTGCTTCACGCCATGCTGACAGCAAACAAGGCTTACAGCACCCGTCTGTTTCACTTCTCCTTTATTTCGAATAACGTCCCTGCGGAGCAAAGTGAACTAATAGCAGGAATAATAATATACATACTTCAAGTTGACCACACTGCATTCCTTCTAGAAAGAGACGGGCAGTGAGAATTGAGAACACTAGCACTGGCTGTTCGCTGCATAAAACAGACGAACTGCGTCCAACTTAAATATTTGTCTTTTGCCTCCAACACACTTCTGTTTCACGTCAGTTTAAGCCAGGAAATTTAACACAAGTTAAGTGATGGTGCAGATAGCAGCACTGTTAAAAGTCACAGGCAGAGAGGGGTTATAAAATAATGATCATTAACAGCAAAAGACAGACAAAGAGCCCCTGGCAACTTATGTTCAGTGATTTAGGCTAAATGCTAATACACACACGTGTACATGGTCAGAAATCTCTGCAGCACTTTGCAGGGTATAGACTAGAATGCAGATCTGAGTAAGACTTCAAACGCAGGCTGAAGGAGGACAGATGGAGGCGGTTAGGAGAGCTCATATCTCAGTGTTCAGATCATAATACTGACTTTATTTCCCAAGCTCTCCCTCTCAGCCAGACATACAGTTAAAGCCTGCCAGAAAACATTGTCATTTCTGCCTTCAGCCTTTCATTTAGCCGCTTCAAAGCCATCTCGCTTTGATACCTGGCTTCCCGTGCATGTTAGTGTATTTGCCAGCGTGCCTGTGTCTGTGTGTGTGTGTGTTTGTGCACAGCCTGGGATGTTCTCATGAGAGCAGAGACTTCTCTGGTCTCAAGGTAATGCCCGTGAGTCAGGATTCACAGAGAGACACAAATACACAAAAAGAACAAAAAAACAAAACAAAACAGAGGGATGACGTTTGGGAGAACACGGACTTCTTGTTGTGTTGTGCAGACCCTTTAAAAATGCCCGGTGTTTCATTTGCCTGTAATTCATTTTGTTAGCTTTGCCTTGTTAGCATAGCCTGGTGAAGTAATGAGGCATCTGACTAATACTGACTGGACTACAGCTGTAGCGGGAGACATGAGGAATGTTCACAGAGAGGGGCACAGAAAAAATATGACTCTGTGTGTGTGTGTTTGTGTGTGTGTGTCAAATTGGACGTCTGCCCAGCGAGCTAATCCAAACCTTGCGTGTGTGTGTGTGTGTGTGTGTGTGTGTGTGGGGACCAGTGGCAGCCTCCTGAGCAGGGTATGGCAGAGATGGAGCTGAGTGCTGTAATGGAAGACAGGAAATGAGAAGGCATGCTTAAACTAGTGCTAATCGATGTCCCCCCCACCCACCCCCGGCATAATTCTCACACAAATTTAATGTTGTGTGTGTCATATATCTTCTGAACAATGCACTGGGGAGTCAGAAAGGTGCTGTGTGTGTGTGTGTGCGGATTTGTGGCACTTCAAAGACTGATGCGGCGTGTGCTCACATGAATACGTCGGACGTCTTTATGCGAGAGCAGCTGTCGGGCCATCAGGAGTGTCTACAGAGAGAGCGTGTGATAGTGACACAGATACAAGAAACTGAGGTGCTTCTTGCATGTCTGTGTGCGTTGCTCTGTATGGTCAGCGCACATTAATGCACAAAGCTAACAGGAATATTTATGATCCTTCTAATGCGAACACACACACAATACAAAACTCATTTCCGCATGCACACACAAACAAAACTGTTTCCATTGAAGGGCACGAACACAGGCGGAGTGGCGATAGTCAGCCGCAGACAGAGGCACATCAGCAGAGTATATTAATGCAAGCATGCAAAAGCAGATCTTAACGGTGAGTGTGAAACCGGATAGACAGCTTATATCACCACGAGCTCGAGCGTTTGTAATTGTTTTGTTTTTATCTGGCCACTGCTCCTAAAGATATCCATCCCAGCATCTCCCTTCCCCTGCTTTATCTCAGTCTGAAGGTGACCTTGCCTGTCTGTCAGTCTCTAGTGATGACACTGGCCCTATCAGTAATACATCATGTAAGCAGTGTATCAGCCAGATGCCGCACTAGCTGAGCAGTAGGTGGTCTGTCAGGCATGCCTGCTTTGTACAATATGCAAATAATCACATGCAAATTACCTGTGTGTGTGTGTGAGACAATATAGCGTGGCTGCAAATGAAAAACGCTTTCAGATGTGCGCTATAAGACCTCGAGATATTACGGGGATTTCACCAAACACAGTTAGGGCACACGAAAATCAAAAGGCTACTCAGAGAAAATGTCTGAAAGCTGGGAAGGAATGTGTGCACACACGCATACGCACGCATGCCTGCATGCATGTGCACACACAGAGGCCAGGAGCTTTGAGCAGCCTCCCGCTGTGCTGCAACAAGAGATGTATTGTAGACAACACAGCTGCAATAACAAGGCTGGCCCAGTGCTAGAAGGAGCTGTGCTGCACGACTTTTAGTCTAGACCGGCAAAAGCAGCTGCCATATTGTAACATGATTGTGGATAGTTTCTGGGTTTCCAAATGTCTAATGTATCTGCAAATGAATTTAAAGTCATAGAGATGCAGCTATTTTTTTAAATGGGGAGGGGGTTGTTGCTGCTAAAATTCAATGTACACCACATTAAACAGGAACCGGGAGCTAGGCTTTAAACATTAAAACATTAAACTGTATAGATCAGATCCGATATCGTTCAAGGAGCCTGACGGAAAAGACTAAATCTTTTTGTTCTCTGTGATAGTATTAAAAGATGAATATTTTATGTGCCCCTCTTATGCAATTAACTCAGAGGGTTTTTTTTGCTATTTCTATATTACAAATTTCCTAATATACATGATGGTAGGCTGGTAGGTAGGCTGAGTTAATGAAGTAATGTTAATGAAGTAATGGGGGGAAGGTTAGTTGGCTGGAATTACTTTCCATTTAAATCTAGCATGCAATAATACACATAAATTCACTGTGACTTTTATCCAAGCGAATAATGCTGAGAAATTTGACACGGGTGATGTAAGAGCATGATAAAAGGTGCAGGAAAGTATAAATGATTGAGCTGAGTTGTAAGCCACATCCATAATCTGCATTCACCGAGCGCACACCTTAAGATATTTTTGTCCACACGTTACACACTCCGCAAAGGCTTTCTGCTCATATTCTCCCTGACGCAATGCAACATATTTTTATTCATAATCGATCGTTTAGTTTCTAAACTCATCTCTTTCGTTTATGTTGTGTTTTCTGAACACGACGCAAGAACGGCGACGCACCACGAGAACGTTCAGCCAACGCGGCATTGATATAACGGGTGAGTGTTCTGCAAGGACAACGGCAAATGTGTCTTGATTAAATAAAACAAAACGTGCATATTTTAAGCCCCGCGAATTAGAGCCGCAGCCCTTTTGCAGGGTCTCGTGTTGCGGTTGACTTACCAAACCCTAACAAAATAAAATACACACGGGTAAGTAAACAATTGCTCGCTAATGCAGAACATGGGAAAAACATTGGAGTCATGACGAGCGGCGTGTCAAACACGCTGGTTATCGTTCACGCATACCCAAACAGAGCACCCACAGAGAGAGAGCGTGAGACAAAGAGGCTGAACAACACACCAACATCTCTCCTCTGCAACCAAGGCACATCAAAGCCTTCTCCGCCCATTTATCTGCGTGTGCCTGTAAATCAAAAGGCATACTTTGAACATGTGCGCGCACATACACACACAAACACACACAAACGGGCTCGGGCTGCATTTGCTTTGTGCAGCAAAGTCCAGGACTGGGTAAGGAAGGTAAAGGATTTTGCTGTAGACGAGGGAATTACTCGCCTCAGCTCACTCTGTCAAGGGGGGAGAGGAGGATGACTGTTTACCAGAAGGGGGTGGGGTGGGGGGGGGACACAGAGAGGTCGTTGCTGTGCAGTGCTTTCTTCTCTGCGAGTCACCTTTTCACTTCACTTTCACCCCTCACTTAGCCCTGCCACCATCATTAAAATGAGACACACATCTACCCCACCTTTAAAAAAATGGCACTACGCTGTGTTAGATAAGAAGCCGGGTCAATGCAATTAGTTGTAACAGCATGTTCAGGGCAGACACTATACACAGGAAAACAAGATGAATAAACGGACAAACACATTCAGAACCCCGTGGAGAGAAAACCCAAGGAATGCACCCACACACACAAGATCTGTGCATCCCAGTGTGACCATATGGTTTGGCGGGGACTTCCTACCCACCGCAGAGGAAGTGTCCGTTTACAGTGCACAGTTCAGTTGTCTGCCATCACATCCTGTCTCCCAGCTTTAAACGGCAATGTGAAGCCTGCTCTGCTCAGCCCAGTCATGGCTTTGAAGTTAAATCAAGCAGAAAGGAGACGCAGTTCACCATACCATGCAATCAGGATCGGCATGAGATCTGGTAGGGCGCACGCAACCTCAAACAACAAAGCAACATAAAGGGGAGAGCTTTACTTTCTGCGGCTTATATGTGTGACGCTGGTTCACTTTTCAGCCAGCTTTGCTAGTGGTGTGACTGGCATCCACCTGTCCTTGGGGGTAGGGTGATTAGGTGTTCTTAAAGCTGCCTCTTTATAACAGAGTGGATGTGTGTAACAGAGTGTATGTGGAGAGTGATATGATAGTCATGATCCAGCAGACATTGACTACCAGTGTGTGGAGTACAACGGGGCGGGGTTATTGATGACTCTCTTAAAAAGTGGGTATCATTGCCATGGCAGCCAATACGCTATCACCGCGCAGCCACGCCCAGTCCCTCGTCCAGACCAATGGGCAGCCAGCTGCCAAGCAAACAATCCCCAGCAGTGCTGGAATGGTTGCGGGCGAGAAGAGAATGCTAAATGTGCCACTTCACATCTGGTGATTGACACAGAGCCTCTTGTTTACAGGCGCCGTGGAGATTTGCATCTTTTTACCACTGCCACTCCTTCTCCTCTTTTCTCGCTCGTTCCTCGTCTTCTCCTTTGTGTCCCCTGCTTCACTCCCACAATCCTCCCAGTTTGTGGCGGCTCTGCATGAAGTGGATATTACCCCACCCTGCTGCTATGATATTGATCAGCCTCCTCCTTCCCTTTCCTCCTTCCCTCTCCTTTTCTTCATAGCCCACTGCATTGATTCCTCCTCTCCCTTCGGAGCCCGCCAGCCAGGAGTGATTACACACGCTGCTCACATACAGCGAGGCAAACACACACACAGGCATGCACATTAGTCTCTGGTAGGGATGTGGGACATGTAGCCTTGCTTTACTTTAAAGGCTATAAAGCTGAGCGGCTGCTGCACCAGCCCAGTGAAAACACTGCTTCTTTTCACTCAATCAAACCCAGTGACTGCCAGCTTAGCATGACATACAACCATAATAAACATCTTTGTTATAGCATGTTAGCGTAGCACACCAGCCATCTGGCATAAAGCCGACTGTGCTCTGGTGTTTTCTGTCAGACTGGTGCTAAAGATGGCTGTGGTAGGGCTTGACAGGTGGACTCCAGACACCTTGTGATTCTGTGCAGAGCCACACAGAACACATACACACTCCTTATATGGGCCTATGGCGCTGCACTCACCAGCTACACACCATACTAGCTCTCCTACTAAAGTCAAAACAGTGAAATGAAACAGCTAGGAGTGGGTGTTAAGACAGCACAGACAAAATACCTAATCACAGAGCCAACTCATCTGTGTCCAGCTGAGAATAAAAATATCTCTCCCGTGTGAATGGACAGCCACACTGACCGTGAACATGACACTAAAAGTCGAGCCCGCCTAAACTGAGCGAGCAGCGGGAGCTCTTGGCTGGTGTGTACATGCTTAGATATTAATTTGTTAAGCAAGCCTCTCAAATTTACCAGACAGTATTCTCTGCTAACAATAGCTCATGAAGTGCTAAAGGTTTTAGGTGGGGAGTCCTAGCTGATGAGCTAACACGAGCAGTGTGGGCTGTTGCAGCAAGAGCAACCACTTATCTCTGCATAACCTCTCTCTGGCAGCAGCAACAATCCAGCAGAGTCTACAGCAACAGGCCAGAGATCCCACATATTATACACACCCTCGCTGCCATTTGGCATTTAAATGGCATTTTAGCAAAGCAGCAAACAGTTTGCACCTAATTATGGCTAGCTGTTGCTGTGTAATGAGTTGAGCTAGTGTCTCAAAAAGCCGTCCACACAAGAGCAGGATTATTATGTCTACTCTCTTAAGGGTAACCAATATCTCTGCTTTTAGGCTTAATGCCAAGGTGGACTGGATGTTAGCAGGGAATGGTAGGTACTCAAAACCCAATGCTAAACGTGCCTAAAGGCTAAATTATTAATTATTAAATTATTGGCAGGCTTAGATGTAATCGGTTCTGCTCTCTTTATTAAAGAAATTCAGAAAATAGATTTCTGCATAATGCTACATAAACATTATCTTGCACAACTGGTCTCACCAACTCTTTTTCTAATTTGCAGTAAGATTAAGAGATTTGTCTGTGATGCAATTATGCTATTCCCAATCCAGAAAAAAATCTCTCTCTCTCTCTCTTTCTCTCATTCCCTGAGTCTGAGGGGTGGGGCAGCTCTCTCTCCCACACACTGCTGGCTCCATGCAGCACACAAAAAGACCCTGCTCTTAATGACAATGAAGGAGAGAACTGAACGCTCAAAAGCATGGTTACACTTCATTAGAGTCGGTGCTGACAATGCTCCTTGCCACAAGGGCAACAAGTCTTTTGCACTGAAGGGCTCGAACGCAAGCAGACTGTTGAAATACCCAGTGAAAGGCAGAGATATACAGCATATGCTCAAGGCTCTTCACTCCTTGCCGCGGCTATGCTATAAATGCTAATATAGGCCGAGTGCGGCTGAGTTCACAAATTTAATCTTAAACGGTCAAAAGATCTTTGGAATTGTTCAGAAACTCCACAGAGCAGGAGAGCGTGGTGGGTTTAGATGTTTTGTATGCAAAACAATGCATTTGCAATTAATACACAAAACATAGAATTAGGTCAGGTCTTAAATTTGCTTTGCTTTTTTTTCCTCCTAATAAAAAACAAAAAGCTGTAAAGTACTAGATCAATGTGCATTTAAAAATCAGTACTCACATTTGTGACTAATTAACAGGACAGGTTAACAGGTGAGCGCAGTCAAAACAAAGATAAAGACAAAGGGGAAGAACAAGGACAGTGTGCGTGTGATCAATAGAGGTAATCAATATTCTTCCCCTGTAGCTTTCACTGTTTGGATTAGGACTCACATTCCACTAACCTCTTGGGTTCAAAGTGACTTAGAGAAAATGTCTCACTTTAAACTGAATGACACACTCAATCAGTGTCTTTCAAAAAAAAAAAAAAGTCAAGCTTTGACAAATAAATAACATTATGTCTCATTATCACTCAGAGTAGTCCCATCTAAAACCCCGCTAATGATCCAGGGAGGCATCTTTAGAGATGACGTTTTGGGCCAAAAAGTACTCCAGGAGACAGTCAGCCATCTGTTAACAGCAAGCTTCATCAGTCCCCCACCGGCCCTGTCACAAGTCTACAGCTCAAACAGCGTAAGAACAAGTTTGGCTGCGAGGTTCATGCCGGAGAAATGAGGTGTGTGTTTTGTGTAAATGTGTGCTTCTTGGCTCCGCGGGGAGGAGAGGACGACAGGTCACTGTCTATCCGAGGAGCACACCCAGACAGACGAGGTCTCAATCACCCACATCAACCCTTCGCACCCTCCACTAGCTGATGGAAAGAGCCTCCGCACTCATCCACCAACTCCATTACCTGCTGTGACAGGGCTGCGCATTAAATCATTCCGTTTCACCTGGAGAGGAAGGTGAAGGTAGGAGAAAGCAAAGTGGGAGGAAGACAGAGATTTATTTATGTCTTTTATAATTCTCGCTGGTGTGTGAGCTAATTCGTACATGCCCGCATGCTGGGCCGCCATCAGCTCATCCCCATCCCAAGACACACAGGCACACGGGATGAATCACAAGGGAAGAGAGAAGACGAGAGAATGGGGGAAAAGGTGAGGAAGGTACGACATAAGAAAGACATATTCAATCGCAAATGGGTCGGACATGATGGCAAACTAAAAATGGGCTGTTAAGCTCAATAGCTTGTTGCAATGCTGCAGTTAGAGTCTATACAGTTGACTGCATTAGCCCTATAAAAGCACACTGCCTGTTCAATCGGGATTAAAAAATAATGTATTTAAAATGTCCTGATTCAATTAGCTCCGGAAAAAGCAGGAGAAGGAATTAAATAGCATGTCAGATAAAGCTCCCAACACAGATTGCTATGCAGGGCAGAAGCTTGTCTTTAAAAAGGGGGATAGGGGAGAAGCCACTGGATAAAAGACATAAGGGATTTGACGACTACCAAAAAAAAAAAAAGAGAGAGAGAGAGACTTATGGGAGGTCTGTACTTTTTTTAATCATTTCATTAAGATAGTGCTTAGGCTAATTTAACAGTGGGCTTAATAACGCAGACTTTCCTCCCTTTGCTCTGTACACAAGTGTTAACTGCCTGCTGGAACAAAGGCGGCTCTGTTCACAAACACAACACTGCCAAACTGTTAAGTACATTCCTATAAAGAGAGGAACAAAGAGCATTTGAGCGTGGCGGGAGGGGAAATGAATACAGCTACTGAGGGGATAGCACGGCTCGGCCCTTTGATGTCAGGAAATGTCTTTACCATCACAGACAGTGTTTATACTGCTTCGTAGCATACTTTTTTAAGATCGAGGCAACAATAAAATAAACTGGTAGTGCTGTGAAATCTCAGTAGGGATGATGTTTGGGAGAGATTGCCGCTGAGAAGGAGGGAAAGGGAGTCTGAGGTATGTACTGCCAGGCAGCAGACGAGCGGAGGAGATGGTGGAGGATTCAGAGGGTTGGACTGTTTTTTTTTAAGGAATGCACAGCAGAGTACTTAGGGGTTACACAATGCAGGAATAATGAAGTGTGCAACATTTTTGTGTGCGTATACAAGTCACAAGAAGGCACAAACACCTATCCGCAGGATAAATGAAGTGTGTGTGCGAGTGTGGTGAAGCGTCTCCCAGCCTTTGCAGCTGCGGTTCCCTCAGTGCATGTGATCCATTGGTGGTGACAGACAGGCAAACATAATTTAGGCTTGCCCATCAAAGCACATGCAACACCAGCCACAGCCACTGCAGGCGGAAATATGACGCACCGAATGGAAAATACACAACCCTCCCTCTGTGTCTAAGAAAAGACCAGCATAGATTTGTCATTACCTGAAACCTGCGGAAAAACACTTTTTATCTAAGCTTTTTCTCCTCTTTTCCGATGCCTTACTGTGCACACGAGCAAAGGTGATCATCTTTTTGTCAATCTTTGGGGATGTGTGTGAATTTTATGGGTTGAAAGGTTTTATAAAAGCTACGAAAATCCTTCTATGAGAGCAAAAAGCTGCAACCGTGAGCCCCTTCGCGTGTTTTATTTGCTGGTTATGGAGCGCCTCCAGTGTGTAAATCTTGATAATATGACTGGTAACGCTCTCTGGTTTCTAGGTTTGTTCACATATACTGACCGAGCTGTTCTTTGAGCAACTGAATCAGACTCGTTAAACAGACCAATATCACCGCTTAATGATCGAAGCCTGAGCATATGTGAGCCAGTTGCGTTGCATTAGATCTGATACAAAGTGTCAGAAGGTCTGTCTGACATGGCAGTGCTGCAGGAGATGGCAGCCTGTGGTGATGTCGCTGTTATTTGGTTTGTTTGGGGTTTTGAGGGCTTCGCGAGGTTCCGAGCTACAAAATGCAGACATTCCTCAAACCTCACAGCAATCCCTGAAATTTCCTCAATTTCGTGTCTTCCCCTCTGTCTGACTGATGCCTTTGCCCTCTTTCCTTCCTCCCTTTGCTCTCTCTACTGGCAAGAGTTAATTTGCACCATATGTTCTTTAATAGAGATGGGTGTGTGTGTGTGTGTGGGGGGGGGGGGGGGGCCCCTGCGTCGGCTTGGGAACCAAACACCCGGGAATACGAACCTGACCACGGTGTCACCCCCCC
>VOQJ01019856.1:1894-12150 GCA_015052665.1 Apistogramma diplotaenia
GTTGGATCAGGTGGCGGGGGAGGATACTGGACAGACCCGGTGCACCCAAAGTATTGTGAGGGTGTGCTGGGAACGCCTGGCTGAGGCCCCAGTCCACAGGGTCTTCAACTCACACCTCCGGAAGAGCTTCAATAGTAAGGCCATGAGGAAACATGGGACACGTCCAGGTACTAAACCTAAATGTGTTGTTTTTATCCTTAATTTTAAGATTATTTGAATACACAAAATATTACTAATGTTTCAGAACTTAGACATTTTATAACAATGATCCTGCAAACCTTCATCCAACCGCATAACGGCCTCATTTGTTTCAGTGGTCCAACGTATCTACCGCTAACTAGCTGAACCAGCTAAACACAAGAACACAAAAGACTTGAACCAGCTAATTCAAGCTAGCAGCCCACCACACGTTAGCTAGCTCATCATTTACGCAACAAAATCACTGACTTAGTAAAATGTTTTATGATTGTTCCCAAACATTTGTTTCTGTAAGGCAGCATACAGCAAAGCCTGTCTGCGCTTTCAGCGAGCACCACTGTTTCCTCCATCAACTAATGTCGTCATCGTTTTCGTCATCGACCCTTTTTATGACGAAAACAAGATCACTAAAGAAAAACAACCTACAAGGACGAAAACGATGATGAAAGAAACGGACACTTTCATCAGCGAATGAAAACGAGAGGAAAACGCTTGCCGGGGACGACAGCCAATCAGAACAGATTTAATTTTGTGAGAGGGCGGGACGAGTTAGGAAAACATCCAATCAGACGCACACGTGCGTTCATCTGACGTAAACCCGGGAAGGCCAAACTGAGCCGTGAACGTGATGAACTCAGCTGTGTCCAATCGGGAGAAAGAGCCGATGATGACACGTTTCTGCTTTGATGCTGAGAAAAACCAGACGATGTGTGACCGTGTGGGGCGACTGTCTCAGGTTCAAACGATACAGGTGAGCAGGTCTGATCAGAGGTCAGCATGTTCATGTCCTGCAGGCTAAAGTGTTGCTCCCAGTTTGTGTTCAGAGAAGCACCGCGGTGGGTTAGCCTGTCCTCAGTCCTCAGGGCCCACTGCCCTGCACCTGTGAGCATCCTGCTGTAAAACACCTGTAGTATCTCAGTCTGGTGTGTCCGGACCAGAGTCGCAAACTAGCTGCTAACTGCAGACACATGTTTGCTAATCAGGCTCCAAGTGGCTCCTGCAGCTTCAAAGCGACCAATCAGATCAGAGTCTGACTTCAGGTCATCAGTGCAGTCATGAGCAGCAGGTGATGTGTGAGCCTGTGACCCATTGTGTGTTGTTGACGCTCCACAGAGTGTGAATCTGATCACTGTGAACACAGAAGTGTAACTGAACTCAACTGATCCCAGCACAGAACTGATTCCCTGTTTCTGATTGGTTCAGGTGGTGGAGTTTGACGAGCCATCCAAGCTGCTGGCCAATGAGAACTCGCGGCTGTGTTCGATGCTGGCCGCCGTGGAGAACAAGATCTCTGTGCGAGGATGAGGAGGATGCTGCTGTACTGTAACACTGGCCTCGAGCCGCGTCGCTCTGACTTACTGTTGCTTTTTTGCAACGTTCTTCTCTTGAGTCATGTGACCAGTTTTTATGACCTGATGTGAAGCAGGTCAGTGCTGTGGTTGATGTGGTGGGAGGGACTAAAGGATGCTGTAAAAACCTTAATCTTCTTTGTCATTTTTATCGATGTTGTTCTTATTCACGACATGCTCCGCCTCAACCGCAGTAACCTTTATTTTCTGAAACTGAACGTTGACCCAGAAACTGATCAGCTTTGATTGATTGCTGATTGATGGATTTGTTTCAGAATGTAAAGAGGAATGTTTTTAAAGTTCAGTTTTTATTCTAACCAGAGACACGTGAGCTTCTTTGCATTTTTATAGTCTCTTTTGCACGTTTGTGTAGATTTGAGTGTTAGTTTGTAAAGTGAAGGCTGTGCTGCCCTCTAGAGGAGAATCACAGTAACTGCATATTAGTCCAGAGGGACTGTTTTAATAACTCAATAACCTGTTTGATATCAGTGAAAATAAGCAGCTTTAATCTAAAGCACGGTCGGTTCGTGTCTGTATCTGCTGCATTTGTGTTGTTGGTACTGCAATCAGACTCATTCATGACGTTTACTGCAAAATATACACGTTCAATATTTAACAGAAAATAAAACATTCAGGACGCATCCATGCAGATAAAACAGTAATTAATATTAAAAACCTGATGTTTCTTTTTCTCCCTTTTATGGAGTTTCTTTTTCTCTTAAACGTCTTTATTTAATGTGAAAACAAGAAAATAAGGATGATGACATCCGGCGTGTGGAGACGAGCTCGGTGACTCGCAGCTCTGCAGCCGTCACTGTTTCTCTGTACTCGTTCTGATCAATAAACTCCACCTGTTCTTCTCACTTCCTGTGATGTATCTTCTGTTCCAGTGAAGTTTCTAATAATGTGTGTGTGTGTGAGTGTGTGTGTGAGTGCGTGTGTGTGTGTTCAGGGTGGTTATTGCTGTGGGAAAGAAACTGATCCTGAGTCTGTTTGTTCTGCCTTTGATGCACCTGTAGCTCCTGCCAGAGGGCAGCAGGTCAAAGGTCAGAGCCAGGGTGTGAGCAGTCCTTGGTGCGGTTCTTGGCTCTGCTGAGCCTTCTTGATAACAGCTGTGATGTTATCTGACCAAGAAAGATCAGCAGAGATGAGGACACCAAGAAACCTGAAGGTGTGGACCCTCTCCACAAGCTCCCCGTTGATGTAGAGGGGGGCTGGGTCAGTCCTGTGCTTCCTGATGATGATCTCTTTGGTTTCCATGGTGTTCAGTGTCAGGTTGTTCATCCCGTCTTCAATTAATGATGAATAGTAAGATGTCCTAAGGGCTTTTTATAGAGCAATAATCTCTTTTTCCAGGCTAATTGTGTCATGGTTCCTGGGTGTAGGATCTCTGTATTGTAGCTTCTAGTTTGTTGCTTTATGTTTATATTCCCAGGTTTTGGTTCTGGCTCAGTCCTGTTCATGGGTGCTTTTGCATTTCTGGGTGTTTCCTGTATATATTGTCAGTTCTTTGTTGTGTCCTTGCCTTTGGCTCCCCTCATGCTGTGATCTCTAGCTCCATCTTATCGACTAGTTTATGGTTAATGGATTTCTGGCTCCAGTCCATCCCAGGACATATTTAGCATTTCTGCCTATGAATGAAAGTTTTAGTCTACTCTTCATCCTGCATTTGGGTCCTGCTCTACCTGCCAAACAGCTGTTCCAAGACTAAATGAAGATCTAAATTAGATGTGATGGATGGTTTGGTGGCTCTGGCACAAAGGTGGCAGAGCTGAAGATGTTCAGTGAAAGAGTCCATGAGAGTCAGCAGAGAGTGGACAAGAGAGGTGAAGAAGGGAGTGTAGATCAGAGGAGAAGCTCAGAGTCGGGCTGAGGTGGTTTGGACATGTGCAGAGGGAGGGTGGAGATACTGGACAGAGGATACTGAAGATGGAGCTGCCAGGTAGGAAGGGAGGAAGATCTCAGAGAAGATTGGTGGATGTAGTGAAGGGGGACACCCAGAGGGTTGGAGTGACAGAGAAGGATGTTGGGATAGGGGGAGATGCTTTCAACTAACTTCATAACAGACATCAGTTTTTTAATCCCACACTTCAGTGTTGGGGAGAAGGTTTGATCATCTTAAAGAACAAGCACAAGCCGTTTAAAGTCCACCTGCCTCCAGGATTTGGATATTCAAGCTGTGGCCACATCATAGCTCCTCCTCCTCCTCCTGATGCATTTTAGGAGCTGAGACCTGAGCATGGAGCACTGAGAATAATTTGAGGTAACAGGAAGATGGAGGAGATAAGGAGGCCAGCAGGGCATCCTCACACAGTTTGAGTCCCACAGCATTAGGTAGAAATTAGAGTAACAGTGCAGCAGAGGAACATTTGTGTTTAATTCTAAATGAAGCTGTGGGGATGAGGACAAACTCGCCTTCACAGTGTAGCTTCAGCTCACTGAGGTTTGCAACATTCATCCATACACATCTTTAACAGCTTTAACTTTGAAGGTGAACTTTCTCCATTTCCTGTTCCTGTTGATTGGAGAAATCTGTTAGCGACCAGTCTCAGGAAGGGTTCTGCCAACCATTCAGGACTTTACTGTCATAAACAGTCCTGTTTTCCTTAGCGACAGGTAGTGTCTCCCTGTGGCCGGGACCTTGTTGACTTTATCCTGCATCACCATGACTGCAGCATGCCCAGAACCGTGGAGAAGTTAGGTCACGTGGCTAGTGGTCCCCCCCCACCAAAAAATAAAAATATCAGGCACCATCCTGACTTTGCTTAGTTTTGAAGTTCAGGCTCCTGAAGGTGTGCAGCATCAGTTGCCATGGCAATGCGCTACCTGTGTGAGTACATCACAGGAAGGACCTCACTAAGGTCACTGACTTCAGTAGTTACTGGGTGAATGGATGGATAAATGAATGGACAGATAAGTGGAGGGAGGCTCCACTGGCCCCCGCCCTGCAGCTCCGTGTCTCCGCCTCCGCAGCGCCCCTCAGCGGCCTGTAGAAACTTTTTCCCCGCTGTTGTTACTTCCTGTTTTGTCCGGAGCGGAGCCTCGACTGTCCTCGGTCCCCGCCGATGTCCTCTACCTCTTTGTGTCCGTCTCTGGCCCCTCGGACGCGGACACGCAGCTCACCTCCAGCTTTCCCCGAGCCGTCGGGAGGACGCGGGTTCGGTGTCCGGGGCTGAGTGCAGGGAGCCGGCTGAGCTCGCCGGGGAGCCGGTGTCCCCCGGGTTCTTCCGCCGTCCGGTTCCTGATGGATTTTACTTAAATGTGTTCCTCCGAGCAGCAGCAACACGCCGCGCTAATGCGCTGATTAGCCGGCTCTGCTAACCCGGTCAGGTAAACCGCGCTGACCTTAAAGTGCCTGTTTCACTCACTTGGAGCTAAAGGTGCTAACTTCAGGCTGCTAGCCTCCTGAAGAGTTCCTCAAACTGAGCCCGAAGCTCACTTTAAAGCGTCAGTCTCTTCCTGAGTCAAGACATTTCTTTAAGCGGCTTCGACTTTATTTAACTTGTTTTAAACGTTGTGGCCGGTTTAACCTGCGGCTTAAAACTGGCTCTAAATGTTTGCTAAGCTCGCTTAAATGTGGTTTCAGTGGGCTGAAGAGTTCAGCCTGGAATAGTTCGGATAATCTCGGAGAAGTTCGGGTCTTTATTTTGGTTTATTTCAGTCTTCGTCTGCGCTTAAATTAGACTTTTGGTTAATGAGGTTTTCCAAAGCTTAACAGAAGCAGTCTCGAGTTAAACTTGGTTTAATTACACTTTAACTGGCACGAAACAGCTTAAAAGTGTTGAAGTGATTTAAAAACGCCACCTTGAGGATTTCCGGTGGATCCGGTGACTGACAGGATCGGGTTTCACCGTTCGGGGTCACCGGTGGTTATTTCCTGTTTGCTGTAACGTTTCACGTCTCTTTAATGAGGGTTTAATGCCGTCTTTAGACCCGAGCGCTGGTTCGGTTAAACCAGCTTAAATTTTGAGCTAAACTGGGCTACGAACAAAGTCCTAAATTAAACTGGGTTTGTAGCTGTGTTGTGTACTGGGTTTACTAGAAGTCAGAGGGAAGACTAAAAGGGTAAACTGAGCTGCAGTCCGGTTTGGTTAGTCTGGTTTGAAGTGGGCTAAAACTGGGTTAAATGTCCTTTGCAGATTTCTGTGTTGGCTGCCTGTGAAGTTGCACCGGGTTTAGTGAAGCATGGCGTGTCTTTAGGGTTTTCTGCTCTGTTCTGTCCTCCTGATGTCGGTCCTGAACCTTAAAGATCTCCTCTGGTTCTTTCTGGTCTTTGATGCAGTTAGTCTCGGTCTAAGCGGGCTTAGTCCCGGCTTTCCCTCACCATGGCAGAGCTACACCAGGCGCCGACCTCGCTGTGCTGCTGCCGTAAATCCCTGCCGGACTCTGGGGGACGGTGTGTCAGGGACCAGCCCTCTGCGGGCCCAGGTCCCGGGTCCCCGCGCTGCCCCCTGGTGGATGTGGCCTCTGCGTCGAACTTCAGGAGCTTCCAGCTGCATCACTTCCACCTGGACCTGCGACTGAACTTTGCCGTGAAGGAGATGAGCGGCTGGCTGGTTCTGGACCTGGTTCCGGTCCAGGTGGGGGTCTGTTCCCTGGTTCTGGACTCCCACCCCTCGTTGTTGATCCACTCCATAGACTGTAAAGTCCCTGGGGGTGGGCAGCAGGAGCCCGTGTCGCTCACGTATCGCGTGGACCCGTTCACCGACTACGGCTCCTCGCTCAACATCAGCTTGCCGACTGCGGCGGTGAAACCGGGTCGGCTGGTCCAGATCACGGTCCACTACACCACCACGGACGGGCCGGCGGTAAGGAGATGGTATGTCTACACAGCGAGAGCTCTGACGGTGACCACAGGGTGATGTGTGTGTGTGTGTGTGTGTGTGTGTGTGTGTGTGTCCTCAGATCTGGTGGCTGGACTCGGAGCTCACCTGCGGTCAGGTTCGTCCTCTGGTCTTCACTCAGGGTCACTCGGTGTGTAACCGCTCCTTCTTCCCCTGCTTTGACACGCCGGCTGTCAAGAGCACGTACACCGCCACGGTCCGGGTGAGTCGTGACCTCTGACCTCTGCAGACACCAGAGCAGAGATGCTCGCGGCTGTTCTCAGGTTAAACTTTGAGTCATCAGGTCGAGTTTTAAATGTTAAAAATGTGACTGTAACAGAGTAACACTGGAGTTTAACGAGCGCGTAAAAACACCTGAGAAATATTTAACGTGGAAAAACTCAGGATATTACAAAACAATATGAGAAGTAAAAACACCCCAAATGAAATCACAGCAGCTGAGCTGAGTGACGCCCTGCTGCTCACCTGAGCTCATCAGCTCCCACCGAAGGCCGGCTCCTTCCTGTTCCTTCACGTTTTTCACTGTATAAAAATAAGATCTCATACATGTTGTTAAAATCAATATTTACTGCTGCGCACATGTCTTCAGCTTCCTCTCGTTTCTTCATATGTGGTATTAAAATGGGAAATCGGCTTTATTAACATCCTTGGTAACACAGCCGAGGCTGAAGGTCAGTATTTGGTGAGACCTTCAGGGTGCAGGACAGCTGAGCAGGCCGGCCCCATGAAGCAGCACTTCCTCTATCCAGGTTAACTTATGCTGTTGAGACCAACAGGTAGGAAATCACCACCTGCTGACCAATCAGAGCTCCAGAAAATGGCATCAGGAACAAATATAGATTTTTAGAGGCAACTGTATTTATTTCCTGTTGGCAGCAAACAATTTTCCAGCAGTTTCATTTTTCTGTCTGATGTGAACCACTCACTGAGCTCAGATCAGCGTGCACACACTGAGTTTTCATATTCAGTGTTTGCTGTGAAACCCTCAAACTGCAGCTGAGAGGATGAAACCTGTCAGCAGCAGCTGATGATGTCGCCGAGCGTCGGCGTTCTGAGCGCGATTCGGACTCTCAGCATCACCTGAGCAGCTCGTTAAGCCGCACCTGAAACCAGCTGCCTGTCGCTTTGTCACAGGAGTTTCTGTGGATTAACATACATCCATTTCCTTCCAACCTGCTGCTGAGTCTCTGCTGGAAACACACCAAGAACACCTGTTCAGACAGGAAGCGTTCACGTGTCTCAGAAACCAGCAGCACTGAGAGCGAGTCCTTCAGATCTTTGTTCCTGGGACAGAAACGAGCATAGAGTCTGTTCTCTATGAAGCTGATCCCTCACTGGGTCGTGATGCCGAGTGCTCTGGGGGGGCACAAATGCTGTGACAGGCTGCTGGTAACAAAGAGCCTGAAGACACAGTTTAAACTGCAGACACAACACTGGTGCATCCCTGAGCTTTGTATCCCTGAATGAACCACAGGTCAGAGTTCAGCGGTTCAGGTACGAGGACCTGACTGAAGACGAGTGAGAAAGGAGCCAATGTCCAAAGAAGCAGGAGCTTCAGGAAGCTGGACACCTGTTGCTCAAGAGCACTTTAGAAATGATTAAAACCATCTCTGAAGTCTAACAGCACTCTGTGATCTGCTTTATACTTTATAAAGTATAAAGCAGGAAAAGGGAAAACACCTGTGAAATCGCACAATAAATGCTAACAGTTAATGATGTCTAACTTCATTTCCCCTCCTCTTCCTCAGGTCCCCGATGGTGTGACGGTCCTCATGAGTGCGTCTCGGAGTTCGTACTCCAAACAGGAGCGTGTCTTTCAGTTCTCCATGGAGTTTCCCGTCCCCTCCTACCTGGTGGCGCTCGTGGCTGGCGAGCTGCAGCACGTGGACGTGGGCCCGAGGTCGGTCCAAGTTTTTACCTTTAAAATGTGTGAAATCAAACTTGCAGAAACAACTTGAAACATGAATCAAAGATTTATCCACAAACAGCAAAATGTGGCAAAGTTTTTGAAGCAGGTGGGACGATCACCTAAACACAGGTGACCAGCGCAGGTCTGAAGGACACGCCAACTAACACAGTCTGGTCCAGCCTTCTGAACAGCCGACGCGTCATGTCCGTCACAGTGAGCGTCTCCGCCCCTCCGGCCAGGAGGACCCCTCAGTTCCAGTGAAAGGAGCTCTTAATGCTTCATACCAAGACATTTGGGACAATCTGATGCTCCAACTGTGGGAGGAGTCTGGGGTGGCCCCCTCCTGCTCCAGCATGACTGCACACCAGAGCACAAAGAAAATTCTTTTGGCAACAGTGTATTATAGACATTTATATTCTATAAAAAGTATTTCTCTGTAGAGAAGTTAATTTTGACCTTTGTCCTCTTCCTCTCAGGAGTCGTGTGTGGGCGGAGCCTTGCCTGTTGTCCTGTGCGGTGAAGAAGCTAGGGGGCAGCGTGGAGCACTGGCTGGGCGTTGCTGAAGACCTGTTTGGACCTTACCTGTGGGGCAGGTGAGCCTTTAACTTTCCAACGAAACTCTATTTACCACTTCTGTGCCGGCGGCGCTGACTCGGCTCATCCTCAGGTGTGACATCGTCTTCCTCCCTCCCTCCTTCCCCATCGTTGCCATGGAGAACCCCTGCCTCACCTTCATCATCGCCTCCATCCTGGAAAGCAGTGAGTTCCTGCTGATCGACGTCATCCACGAGATCGCCCACGGCTGGTTTGGCAACGCCGTCACCAATGCCACCTGGGAGGAGATGTGGCTGAGCGAAGGCCTGGCGACATACGCCCAGCGGAGGATCACCACGGAGGCCTACGGTAATGGCCGGCAGCCGCCTCACGCACGCTTTCTGTCACATTGTGACTGTTTTTCATTCCTCTGATGTTCAGGTGTTTCATTCACGTAGTTTTTATCAGCTCAGCTGTTTCAAAGTCGAGCTGATGTCCTGGAGATGCATCCTGCTTAGGCCACACCCACCAGTCTTCATCACTGCCTTTACTCTAACGGCACTTTGACGACCCCTCCCCCCAAGTATTCTAGGAGTCCCTGTACCTGCCCAGCTTCTCGTCTTACCTCTCTCCTCCTCATCCTCAGGTGAGCCGTTCACCTGCCTGGAAACTGTTGTGCGATTGGACGCCCTCCACAGACAGCTGCGTCTCCTTGGAGACAACAATCCTGTCAGCAAGCTGCAGGTCAAGTTTGAGTCAGGTAACCACACACACACACACACACACACACACACACGTGTGGGTCCCCTTTGTACAGATGAGATGACATCACTGTTACCTCCTCCAGGTGTGAACCCCAGTACGCTGATGAACCTGTTCACCTACGAGAAAGGTTTCTGCTTTGTGTCGTACCTGTCGGAGCTCTGCGGAGACGTGAGGCGCTTCGACTGTTTCCTCAGGGTCAGAACACACATGCACACACACATTGTGAGGCATCATGGGAAGTCGTGAAAGTTGAATGCGAGCTTTAGTTGGAGGAAACGAGGCTCCAATGCAGTTCGTGCTGAGCAGCAGCTCGTCCCTGCACATTTCAATAGATTTGAATTTCCTTCATTTACATGAAGGGCGCTCACAGCATCATGTGATCGGTTTGCACCGCTGAGGTCGCTCAGAAGCAGGTGTTTGTGTTCACATCCTCATCACTATCGTGGTTCATTACCTAATGAAAAAAGTGATGTTCAGCTTCTAAAGTAAGTCAGAGCTTCATTTCCTGAAGAGTGTGTGTGTGTGTGTGTGTGTGTGTGTTACAGGATTACATCTCAGAGTTCAAGTTTAAGAGCGTGGTGGCTCAGGACCTCATTGACTACTTCCTGACTTACTTCCCAGAGCTGAAGGACGCCGCGGTCGCTCAGAGAGAAGGTC
>VOQJ01019857.1:19652-30268 GCA_015052665.1 Apistogramma diplotaenia
AAAAAAAGTCAGGCGGCAAAAAGGTTTTTTTTGAAAAAAGGTAAAGAAAAAACCCAAAAGAAAGGGGGGGGAGGGGGGGGGGGGGGGGGGGGGGGGGGTGAGATAACATGAGATTATACCAGTTTGTAAACAGACATGCAGTTCTACAAACCACCACCAGACGTGTCCAGTGTGCCAAGTGATCTGTCACACTGAGCAGCTAAATGGCCTTAATTGCAGTTGACAGCAGCCGAGTGAGAGTGAATGTGTGTCTTGACAGCATGTGTGCGCGTGTGCAGAGAGATCTACTGATCTGGGTGCAGGGGTGAGCCTGGTGGAGGGTGGTCTAAATATACCTCTGAGGGGGATTCGGTGAAGAAAGATGAGGGGGGAGGCGGCTTGTGAGAGGGGCTCCACCCTGTTGAGATAGGATCGGGTCTACCTAATTAACTGCTACAGAAATATTTATCCAGGCTGAACCTCGTCCAGCTCTCATGATGTGTTTATGTGAACTGGATGTGTGCTCAGACTGGGCCAGGGAGAGCAAGTGGTGAGCGAGATGGCTGGAGGGCTGGGGGCTATGCCAGTGGAGTTGCTTCGGGGGGTATCTGGTTTCGAAGTATTTGTGGTAATGGGGGGAATGGAGGGTGGGGGTGAAGGAATCGGGATTCTACACTAGAGCACGGATCAGGTTCGGAGGGGTGCTAGCTGCATAAGCCTGCACACCCTTTCTGTCCGCATACAGTTCTGCCTAAGGAGTCTGCATGAAATCAGAGCGGGTGTATCCCATGAAGGGAGAGGCCAAAGATTTGGGGTGGGGGTGAGGGGGGAGCTGGCATTACAAAAAGACAACTGGGATCTCAGCACTTACAGGGAGCAGTGTGACAACACACACAGGTGCAGAGCATTGTGCGTGTGCAGGGTGAGGCGGCAGAGCACCTGTTGCTGGGTTACTGGTCTCTCTCTGAGGCCAAAAAGAAAAAAAAGATAGCTTTCCCCCTTCTTTAGCTTCTCCACTGTCCCCGTTGGTGATGGAGAAAAACCCACAGTGGAGCAGCAGGAACAGTTAAAGATTTTGGATTTTTACTATTTTCCTCAGAGATTATTTCACATCTTACCTGGACCACCTGTAACATCAACTGACCAGTGTTGTGTAGAGGAACATTTCGCTGGAATTTTAAGAAATCCAGCTGACACTTGTCAAACGACTCACGTAACCCCGCTGGCAGGGGCACTTAGTTTTCCTTTGCAAAAACCTGAAGATCTGAGGAATCAAGTTCCAAAGCCTGTGCTGCACTCCCACCTCAGAGGAAACAAGTAACCCGGTTCAGTCCAACAGCCTATAAAATACTGCTCTCACATTTCCGAGACAGGAGGTGGTTCGCAGACGCTCAAGTGTGGGTAACCCCTCGACAAGTTGAGCTTCTAAAATTCAGGCTGCTCACTTAGTCATAAGCTCCTCCCTGAAGCCTCCAATCAGCTCAGGTTTTCCTCACTCCTCACAGTGCCATGGAGACAGGAGCCATGCCAAGAGTCCAAACTCGATCCATGATGACTGTAACCAATAGTGTGTCATCCTATAGTTTCACACTGTACCCAACCCTTTGCAGTGAAATCCCATAAAATATCATGTTCTCCAGCATGAGAGTGAGTGTGTGTGTGTGTGTGTGTGTGTGTGTTACCTTCTCCTTAGCCACCTTGTGGGAGAATGGACAGGTACCATCTGCCTGTTTGCAGGTCCCTCTCAGGAACCTGCAGATAAAAATAAAAGGAAGCACAGAAGGTTACAGAGCTGGAAATGAGGGGCAACAGTTCCCAGATTTCCCTAATAATGATTCCAGTATGCTGGTTATTTATCACAACAAAAGAACATTTTAGATCTAAATATGGCCATAATTTGTCATGCCAAATGGGTACCCCTTTGATTTTGTTACTGCAACAGACCGAAAAGCAGTGTTTAAAGACAGCTGAATGCTTCCAGAAGAGGAGAAAGTGCTGATGTTCACTGCTGACATGATTTTCATTTGGCTGCTTGAAAGTGGAAGCTTTTAGCAGTGCACACAGCAGGGTTGGGATGGATATTTTGTAGCCAACAGTTTTTATTGTTGGATTCTTGTATGTCTGAAAGGAACCGATACTTTCAAACGTCATTGTTTTCCACTGCCTAGAGTTTGGTTCAGAACTAATGAACTGCTCCCAGAGATCCCGGCTCCTCTTGTCCTATTGATAATAAAAGGTCAACTAAAGCAGTGATAATACTGCAGGCAGGAATGAGTTGATGGGACTCTCACAATCAAGACACAAGACTCTAATTTCCACCACTGTGTCCACATAAGGCATGGACACAGGAGCACATACTCACCCTCCTAAAATAATGTTTTTATACTGAATTCTTTTTTAAGAGGGTGACGACATGTAGCCTTGCTTAGCAACACAATGTGTTTCTCTGCAGATTACATTCAGTAAACTTCGAGTGGCATGAGACAGGTCCTTACCACAGACAGCTAAATGGTGCAAGTATAATAGGGACTCTTTTTTTAAATAAATAAGTGCAGAGGATCCATAGTGTAAGTGTATGATAATGATGATTATTATAGCTGTAACAGAGCATGGCAGCTTTCATTTCAGGTACGCAGTCTAAACGTGCAGGTGCTGATGCTGTCCTGGGTCAGAGTGTGTTTCAGCCACCGCGGGTTCTCCAGGACACTCTGTGACTTTTTCATTTATAGATCATTTATACTAATACTGTTCTGAAACTCTTTCATATTATAACGTGAGGTAAAGAAGACTCTATATTTACATTTAAATCAGTGAAAATTCATGGAGACAGACTATTGTTGCTTTCCAGCTGCTCTGAGCACCACGACAACGTGCAGCACGACTCTTCAGACGTGAAGCATCAAGCTTAATGATTCCTTGCATTTAATCTTTACAGCCTGGAAGCTTGTGCGTCACCTGGTGCAGACGGCCACTTTGTCGGGGTCGTGGATGAAGGGACAACTTGTGCCACGGTTGCATTTGCCGAAGCGGTTGTAGTACATGCAGTACTGCTTTTGCTGCTTCTTCTGACGAGCATGGCGAATGATGGCAAGACTCCGCTGGACTGCGCGGCTGGATTCATGAAACACACACAAACCACACACATCCACAGTAAGGAGGAAGCAACTGGTGGCAACTAATGACAGGATGTTGTGAAGATTTCAAAATAAAGGTATTCCCACTATACTAATATAAATATTACAAGATTACATCTGGCCTTTCACTTTTAAGCTGACAGTGACAAAAGGCAATTAATATTACATTTGTATACAAGTGCGTGTGACGATCAGAGAGGAGCCGTCAGCACTACCTGGCTAAGTGACGAGTGCTGGAGGGTTTGGCCACGACAGGAATCATGTGGGAGACCTGGGGGCTTGAGAACTTTCCTACATGTGGAGAAAAGAGACAAATGAGTGATTTAAAGACATCCTACAATGCTGATTCAGATTAACCAATGTTAGACAAAGGAAACGACACACAATGCAGTTTTTAAATGCCACATGACTTAAATAGAACCTGTCTGACAAAGCGAAGCAGGCTAAAAGATCTCAAAAAGCTACACATCATGTCCCAATCGAAAGAAAGTCTGTGATATCCGTCAGTCTGGAAAAGGTTACAAATCCATTTCTAAGGCTTTGGGACGCCAGCAAATCTCGGTAAAAACCGTTATTCACAGTCGGAGAAAACAGTGCTGGACCTTTCCAGGAGTGGCTGCCCAACAAAATGACTCCAAGAGCACATCAACGACTCATGCAGGAGCTCATAGAAGAAGCCAGAACAACATCTGAAGAACTGCAGGATCTCACTTGGCTCAGTTAAGGTCACAGTTCACGATTCAACAATAAGAACGAGTTTGGGCTAAAGTGGGAGAAAACCACTGCTGACCAAAAAGAACACATCTGCCTAGAAAATATCCTGATGATCTCCAAGACTTCTTGGAAGATATTCTGTGGACTGACGAGACAAAAGTTGAACTTTTTGGAAGGTTTGAGTCCAGCAGCTGTCTTCACCTCCACACCACTGTTCACACTCTACCCACAGGCCATTTCTCTTCCTCGCTGCCATCTACAAGATGTTTGTTTGCCACGTGATAAATATATCGCTGCATATAAAAATGAAGAGTTTTGTTTTTGTTTGCCACAATTCTATAAAATGCACTGTCCTGATGTTAGGCCTTGTGTTAAATATAATATTTTTAAAGTATTCAATCGATCCATATGAGATATGACAGAAAGGAAGATATCTGTATGTGCTCTTGTGTAGCCAGATGGAATAAAAACTAAATCTGTGACTGGTTATTTATACTCTGGTGGTTTGACGCATTAGTGCCGATGCCAAATGTGACATCCAGCTCTGTCTGAGAGCATTATAAACACTATGTACCCAATGCACGCCACAAATACTGGAGGGAAATGAGTAGTGGAAAGCAGGACAAGAAGATGAGGAGGTTGTAGTTACAGATGGCAGTTAATCTTACTCAGACCTCTAAATTTGGCACTTTTCTGGCTGTTGAGACTCTTGTCAAGTGTGTGCTCTGGATTACAGTCTGGTCGCTCTGCACCAGGAACAAATGTGAAGCTTGCTACAAAGACGTGAAATCACAAGTGCTGCTCTGAAGACGCCCTGGACGTGTCTCTAGATGCTGGGATCTGTGTTGTGATGCCGGTCACGAGCTGAACTGATCAGAGCTTCTCAATTTCACCTGCAGCTTTAGTCGCAGCAGAATGTGTAAAAGAGAGGTAGAGAAGTATGAAGGAGGTGGAGGCGGATCTGGGCTTTAATCTCCCCCATCCACTTCTCCAGGCCCTCCCCCTCACCTCTCTGACAGATGACAAGTTTATTATTTCAGATGGCAAACCCAGCCAGCTCCCCTAAGTCTTTCAGAGGATTTGTGAACAGAACTACGGCCACAAACATGAACATACACTCTGGTATGCACACTCACTGCCCTGTTCTGGGACTAAACATCTTAAACAGCGCTGAGTATCTAAACTCTGTATCATTTTAGATCAACTGAAGTATGTCCAAACCTACGAGTACAGCGCTCAAAGGTGCCGCACTTACAGAACAGATTTTTTTGGTGCTAAGAACATATTTTATACCTAAGGAGAGGGAGACTGACAGAAGGACTGGTGTTGCACTGGCAGTGATGTAGGTGCTGTACTGGTCCGCTGTGGTGAACAGCGAGCTGAGTGTGCAAGTAAAGCTGTTGATTTACCAGTCAATCCATATTTCTACCCTCACCTGTGGCCACAAGCTTTGGGCAGTGATTGAAAGAACGATACAGGCACCCAAGATTACATCTCTTGGCTGGGTTGGGAGCACCTCCATGTCCCTCGGAGGAGGTGGCTCCTCAACCACAACCAACCCTGCAACCCAGTCCCTAGATGGGTGCATGGCAGGATACCAACCACAAAAAGTGCTGTATGATATAAACAACAGATTATCTGTGAATGATTTAAAATCCACGTTTAGCTGAAACTGCTGTGGGATCCACGAGATCCAAGTTTTGACTCGTCACACCAGAGGACAGTCTATCACGTCAGCTCGTCTTTAAAGAGCTAAGAGAAGGCAGCAGTGCTTCACGTTCTTTGTTAGCATTTTTTCTTTGCTTAGTAGACTTACACTAACTTGCATTTGTGGTTGCAGAGACAAAATGTTCACTAACAAGGGCTTTCACAAGTGCTCTCAGCCAATGCAGCGACTGAAACACCACAATCACGCCCATTTTTAACGCAGTGCCATGTGAGGGCGTAAAAGCAACTAGCTTTTCTGAATCTTTAACATTTTAAAGTACCACAGAGATGCTCACATTCCACGATATCTTGCAGAGAGAAACTACAGAGCTTTTTCAGGCTTTAGTTGCTCCAACTTTCTGGAAACATGATGCTGGTATCAAATTTAAAATTAGCTCACTTTTTTCAAAAATACAATACTTTTTTTTAAACAATTTTTAATATTTCATGTTTTGCCATTGTATTCTTTCCATCAAGAAGACCTAAACATGCTGAGGAAATTGCAAATAAATGGGATTTGCAAGTCATTGCATCCTATTTTCTGAACATTAAACACTGCAAACCAACTTTTCATCATGCAAAAGTCCTGAAGTAGTGTTGGATGATGGGAGCTGTTATCTTATACACCTACTTCTGACTATGAACAGGGTGACGTATTAAGCTTCACTTTGAACTGGTACAGTTATGTTTCTTTCATTTGAAAAAGTTGGGAATGTTAGTGTAATGAAACTACTAACTTACAATGACATGAACTGACTACACAGACAGCTTCTGTGCTCTATGATCAACACATTAACTGTCCACATTAGACAGTTTAGAAGTTGCAGCAGGCAGGGTGTTCCCCTCTTTATCTCGATGATGTCACACCAGCTTAATTAACACTGCAGCTTCACCCAGCAGCTGCTCAGATCTGCTGCTCGCAACCAATCAGAAAGAAGTAAAACAGCTACATTCAGTCAGAGAATGAATTGAGGGGATTATTTTGAACTGTGAATCATGCAAAGCTACTCTTGTAAACGTGAAAAAAAAACAACAGTAAGTAAATAAGTTAATGAGCATTGCAGGCTCGCTTTAATTTCGTTTACAAAAAATGTGCAGGTCTGGCCATTATTTGAAGCAAATGATCAGATTTCTGCACCTTTCATTCTCTGATTACACTGCTGCAAGTGACCATTATTTTAACAATATTTTCATTCAGGAAATTAGTTTACAGCTGCTTGTGAGAGGACAGCATTGATGCCCTAACAGGAAGTTAGAGGGAAATGTTTTTTTTAATTCATTTCTTATATAAAATGTAAACAAAAGTATAATTTTGGCAACATAATCCAGGTGTTATGTCCCTATGTGGCACTAAACCATAACGACCTATAGAGATTAAAAAAACCTCTTTAATTTGATGTGCTCGGACTAAATAAGTGCCTCAGTGTTCACACGCTTGCAGGTTAAAGGAGAAATGTTCAAAGTGCTGAAGTTAAATGACCTATATGATGCTTCATGTTTAGATGTGATTTTCACACTGATTAGAGCAGACCACATGTCAGGCACATTTTGAATCGAGCCAATCATTAGCCTTCTTCCACTTTCACCTTTAACTCTGACTGAACCTAAAACTGTCAGAAAGTGTTCACCACACAGCGCGTATACCTGTTCGATTGATGGACATGTTCGCTGCCACAGTGCGAGACAGCTTATTGGCTGACACACGGTATAAGGAGCCACGGATCCAGCACATGCTCGTTCCTCTCCACGGCTGTGTGGATGGCGGGGGTCTGTCGTGGGGAGCTCGAAGACGGCTCTGGAGGAAACTCCTTAAAGAAAGAGGGATTCAAATAAAAGAATAAGATAAGAAAATCTTAATTTTCACAATTCTGGTTTATTGCTACTTAAAATTATCTATTTAGCTCAGTTTATACACTGTAAATTTTTCATTCATGCACTGCTTTAAGAGAATACCGTCTGCTACAATACTTTCTGCACACCCTCTCTCTCAGTTCCACCTTTCTTTTACCCATCTATTCTCAGTTCTTCCAGTATAACTCCTTTCTTCACTTTCTGTTTCCCATCCTGTAGTCCCCCCTCCCTCTCTCTCTCATGTCACAGCACTCTGTTAAATTGCTCCTCTAATGGAAAGGACGGTAGTGTGGAAATGGAGAGAATTGAAAAGAGGAGAGGAGGAAATCAATGAGATAATAGGCAGGGCAGGGGGCCAGAGCAGTGAGGTTGGCCCCTACACTCGAGTGTAGAGACCACACACACACACACACACACACACAGACAGACACACAGACACACATCGTATTACAACACACTCCTACTATGGTATGTACAGTACACAAAATCACAGGCCTTTGCACGTAGGTTCACAATTCAGGAGTCACTCAGTAGGCCTGTGTGTGTGTGTGCCGTATCTGCACATGTGAGTCTACAGTGTGTGTGGAGCTGCTGGGTGGTGGTGGGGCGGTGCAGGGGTTATGGCGATAAATTGCGCTGTCCTGTCAGTTCTATTTGGGGCGGATTGGGCTGGTGTGCAGGGCGCCGCTGGAGGTAATTTGCTGCCGTATTTCAGATGGGCTGGAAATGGGTTTAGAGCGAGAGTTCATGCCTCCCATTACAGAGAAGAGAGAGAGGGTTACCCCGGACGCATGGCGCGCACAAAACAACTGACATGGATGCTTAACACGTCCAGAGCTGCTGCACTGCTGCAAATAATATCAGCCATCAGCTGTGTTCACATACACGCTCTACCTGACTGTGTGCCATAACTCAGCAGCACAGACACTCCGTTTCACTGATACAAGATCAGTGGTTGCCCTACACAGGGCAACTGCAGCCAGGGGAGCTGTAATAGAGGCTAATGTTGGAGTGCTGACTGCCACCCAGGGAGGCTTAAACAAGGACTGGGTGGCCTGGGGAGCCACAATGGAGGTTAATGGGGATATGACATGAACAGTTAACACAGACGGCAGTTAACCCTGACATGGGGCTGTACTGAAGGGGTGACTGCTAGGATGTTTTCGCACTGGGTTCATAGGTTCATTCAAGTCTAGATCTTCGAGCAATTGTCCTAGTGATTTCCCACATCCCTGGACCAGTGCGTTACTCTGTGCCGGCCCATCACAGCGTGGTTCTTCCTTATTGACACCAGAAATGATCACTGTTTGATGCACACACCTCTAATCTTGTCCCCATCAAATGAAAAGATTGGCTCAGGAGGCAGAACAGGTCCTTTACTAATCAGGGTTGGCGATTTGACCCCCAGCTCCTCCAGTCTGCACATCAAAGTGTCCCTGGACAACATACAGAACCCCAAACTGCTCACTGTGCATCTGTTAGCATAAAAGGAACTTTTCTCAGGACTCTGTACTGTCCTGTGAAAGGCCCACTCCATGATTCAGTAGTTTGTAGAACCACCTTCAGTAGCAACAACCTGAAGTAATGGTTTTTAGTATGATTTATGACAATATTGTTTCAGTTCATTGAGGCTTACAGACATTTATTCATGATCAGCTCTCTGAAGATCTTCATTTGTTAGTGTTCTTGGGATGATCGTCCTGTTTGCTAACCCAAATTCAATTGCGCTTTAGCTGTCAGACCACATCACATCTGACTCTACTTTGGTACAGAGAGGAGTTCATGGTCGACTAAATGACTGCAACGCTCCAAGGTCCTGAAAAACAAACCCAGTAACTCTCCCTTAACCACCAGCTGGTACTGTATGAGGTGCTTGCACTAATATTCTGCTTTTAACCTTGGTGTGAATTAGACAGCATGTCCCCTCCTAGGAGGACAGTCGCACTGTGCTGACACACACAGTTATTGCCAAGTATTTATATTTGCACTTCTGCTTTCACATGCATATGAACTTGAGTGATATCCCATTCTTAATCTACAGGGTTTAATACGATGTCTGCCCACCCTTTGCAGCTATAACAGCTTCAACTCTGGGAAGGCTTGATAGCGAGGTTTAGGAGTGTTTATGGGAATTTTTGACCATTCTTCCAGAAGTGCATTTGTGAGGTCAGACATTGATGCTGGTTGAGAAGGCCTGCAGCCTCTGCTCTATTTCATCCCAAAGGTGTTCTGTCAGGTTGAGGTCAGGACTCTGTGGAGGCCAGTCAGGTTCTTCCACACCAAACTCGCTCATCCATGTCTTCATTGTTTATGCACTGGCGTGCAGTCATGGTGGAACAGGAAGGGGGCCATCCCCAAACTGTCCCACAAAGTTGAGACCATCAAATTGTCCAAAAAGTCTTGGTATGCTGAAGCATTAAGAGTTCCTTTCACTGGATCATAAAATTACTGGAGTAATCAAGATTACTTTATCAACAGTACCTGGTTGCTGCTAACCCATATGAAATTGCAGCTAGAGGCTCCGCAAAACCGGAAGAAGAAACTGATACTGATGCTGCAGCTTGGGAAGCCCAACACTATTTTTTGGTGATGAAAAACTAATGAGTTACTTTTTTAAGCAGGCAACATTGTGATACAAAAGTTTAATTTTGTCATGTAATAAGTTGCTTTTAAAAGTAATGCACAGAAACAGCTTAACGTCTCTGATGTACTGTTAGATCTACAAACAAAAGAGTGAGCAGCACATTTTAATGTCAAAGATTGAAAAGGTAACAACCATGAGAAAGACCCAGAGTGACCCTCACAGGCCCTAAATGTCACCAGTGTCACGTTCTATCATGACATGACTTCTTGAAACCGTCACCACTGTTGCAAACATATTTGCCACAACACCCGAGAAAACATAACCATAAGCCCCAGGCAGACAGTTCTTCCTTCATTCTGGTTATTCACACACTCATTTACTCACACACTCCACTCATTTTCACTAAAGGACCTTTCTTCTTGCCATTTTATGATGCTGACTTAAACATCAGCTAACTGTGAATAGCCACTGGCTTTATAAGCTATTCTTAAAGGGCCTTCTTTCACCCTGTGGACAATGAGCTTGGGGGTAATGTAGCCCATCCTCAAAGCTGAAGGTTGGAGTGGTAAACCATTTGGCAGTTAGTTCATTTATAAACAGCAAGACAACACCCCCCCCCCCCCCAAATGAGCACGCATTTGGCGACA
>VOQJ01019868.1:1832-14232 GCA_015052665.1 Apistogramma diplotaenia
TCAGAAAATCCAAAGCAAAATCACGATTTGTAATAAAATAACTGCCAACACGCACATGTTTAGGAAAAAAAAACAAACTTGAAGGTCTTTAATTAGTGATGAAATCCTCAAACACTCACGCTGGATATAATCAAGAAAATAATTCTTTCAAATCACCAGGAAAGCGAACAAATAAGATTGGAGTGATTGTGCTTCTCAACATACTAATCCCCTTAGTTTTGGTAATAATCAGAGAATTTGTCAGACTCCTCTTAATTACATTCCACAATGACATTTTCAAGACATAAACAGAGACTGAGCGCGTGGCCCCTAAACAAGGTATTTCATTACGCCCCAAAATCGTAAAGGCTCGAGCGTAAATCTCACATCTGTATCTGCGCAGTGTCAAAGGCTGACATTTTGTATCCCCGTGCTGTAGGCAAGGAACTGGGTCCTCCGATATGTCCTGAAATCTAATAAGGCAGAAGAACCTGCGGATTTAAAAGCTGTCTCCAGAAGCACGAGCGTTCTCCTGGGATTTATTTTAGTCGCAGACAATGATAAGAAAGGCCTATTATCCACCACTGCTTCAAAAGAGTGCTGTTTTTTTTTACTTTAATGACAGTGTAAATCAGCCTGCCTATCAACTTAAAATCCAAAGTGGAAGTATTACACTTGCTATGAAGCTAATATAAACAAAGACCTTCACCATTTAAAGCCACACAAAGCTGCCGCTGCCGCTACAGAGATAAATAATTTGAAGGTGAACGCTGTGCCATCGCAAACTGCTGTTCTCCTCTTCTTCTTCTTCTTTTTTAAATGCAGACCTATCTCTTTCCCCCACTGCTTTTTGTTGCTGCTTAACAATGGCGCATGGCTAGCACTATTAGATGCTATTAAAGAAAACATTCAGCTTTTACACCTCCCCACTTACCCTCCTCTCTGTTCTGTCTGTGTAACAGAGAGCAGTGACGTGATGCAAGACAAGACCCTCTGTCATTCCACAGTGATGAGGTTTTTGACTGCCGGGGGATTAGCAGTGTAAGCCGTGGCATATGTGACTTTGTGGGGGCAGTTTGTTTTGTTTCCTTTGTACTCAGAGGCGGTATGAGGTCAGCTGAGTTAAAGTGAAATGTGAGATGAAAGTAAAAGGGGGGGGAAAAAAAGAACGCTGCATCGCTTGAATCCCCCACAAGCTGAAGTCGTTTTTCTAATGGTGCCAATACATACATAGATCAAATCCCAAATATTAGCAAATTTAATCCAATCAGTCTGAACACCGTGTTCCCCCCACCCAACATGAGATAAAAGCCCGACCATTAGCAGTTTAAGCTGTTCTATTAAAAGGCACTACTGTCAATTCTAATTTAAGTGTAAGGCCCATCTTCTTCTTCTCCTCTTGTACTGTTTGTCCTGTGTTCAGAGCCATCTACTCCTCCTCCTTATAAGCCCATTATAAACCTCCTTCTCCTATCTGGAGCCTCTCATTGGCAGCCGCAGCATAATTCTGACTCACCTATGAGCCATCGCTGTTTACTGGGATGCTAACGAGACTGCGAGACGAGAAAAGTGCACAGCTCCTCTGAGAGAGAGGAAGGAATAAACCAGCGACGGTCAAAAAGCAAATTCAGTGGTACATTTTATCATTTTATTTAGGACTTATCAGCGCTGGTGTTATGATAGAGTGAAACAATGATTAGTGAGTCTGTTTTGTGGCACAGGGATCGCACCTCGGGTCAGCAGAGAAGAGCCTTTTATCCAGACGCTCTCCAATTTCCAGCTCGCTCACTGTTAAACATTCAGAATAAGAGCAACCCTTATTTAATGTATTTAATAAGGGTGTCGTGAAATCAGAGATTCGCACTGAAAATGCCATGAAAAGAAAAGAATCCGACAGCGCGGACCTCGTTATTTGTCACTGATGAGCAGTTTCACTGGCAGGCATCCTTTGCTAGCGCTGTTTATGGGGCCAAAGCTCAAGAGATTGTGTGACTGGATTTGGCACTGATTAGTGCAGCTTGCTGTCCTCATGTACAGTTAGTGATTTGTAGCTACCGACTTGACATCCCCAAATATAGTTACAGATGGCGGCGCCGCTAACTCAGTGGGTTTCCCCTATAGTACTGTTGTTTGTTTCTCTGAGTAAAAGAAAAGAATCCCTTTTTTCTTAGGTCAAAAAACTTTGGTGTGTAAATATTATAACCATGCAAGAGAAGTAGATCTCTAAAGTATGCTTATTTTCTGCAGTGAGTAAGGTGGCCCTGAGCGTAATTCCATTCTGTACAAATATATATACACGTCTGTTTGATCCTGTTAACCTAACATTGTTTACCTTATTTTTCAGATCACATGATGCGGGGAGAAAAGCATCATCCTGCATCTAGCCCCAGGCTTCAACAATGCTAAGGACTATTATTTACATAGTGAAGGTCACATCTTGCAGGGCTGAATAGAATTTAATTAAGTCAGCAGGATTGACAGTTCTTGATAAAATGCACACTACTCAACTTAATTGCTTTTTGACAGCTCCGCAGAGTTTGCAGAAAGAAGAAATTGGATTAATAGACGGATAACACTCACGCTCACCTGACTGTGCCATGTGCAGACCACAGCACATCGGGCGCTCTCAGTGCATGCCAGTCACTGTCTGGGTGCTGCACGCACACAATGGCACGCCATGCAGACTGTTAGAGTCAACTTATAAAGTGCGGAAAAACAAGCAGAGCAGGCTGAAACCTCCACCAGGCATTCCCTTGTGAGATCTACTTAGGTGCTTTAAGCGGCAGCATTGGATGCAGCCACAAGGGAATCAGTGCTAATTAAGTTGCAAATGCAAGTAATTAACTTCACCTCGAGGCTAAAATGAGCAGTGATCAACGAAGCCTTACTGTGGAGCATTTTTCAGCTCTACAACATGTCGGTCAATGGGTCTGCACATCTTCATCATAAAAACAGCTCTCGTAGCAGCATCATGTGGCTGCTTTCATTAACATGTCAGACATCCAAAATCAAATCACGACAAGAGAACGTAATGAAGAACTTAACATATCAGTTTCATCATCACGTGCAAATAAGAAGTCTTGAGGCAAGATTGTGTGCGTACTGTACCTGGTATTCATTAGGCCAGAAGGTGCTGACGGCCAGCTCGACCTGGTGCCACTGTTTGCCATGAGTCCCCGATGTGTTCCACACGGGACTACCAAGCGGACCGCTGTTGACTCGCACGTATGCCCGCAGGGCCCCGGGACTGTGGCCATCACGGCTATACAGGAAGTAGCTGAACTGGACACAGTGCGTGTCGTTTTCACTCAGTGTCTGCAGCAGCAGCTGAGCACGGTGACCCACGGCATGCTGGGAGGAGTTCACCAGCATATAGGATCCTGAAAAACGCAGGACAGGATGCAAAGTGTCATTACAGCATTTGAGAACATCGCTGCCAATCCATGTATAACACTTTTTAAGAGTCAGGGTCATTTGCTGTGGAGTCAGTGTGACTTCAGCTGTTCTGTATAGGCTGCTTTAAGCCTGAAAACAATGTAACAGTTTATTTTAAATCATTGTGTCTCTGTGCACCAACTGTCTCACATGCGTCAGAAACAGACATCATTTACAAGTTGTGGCAGTGAAGCGTGCATTTTTAAAAAGTTAACAAGTCTCTAAAAAGCCTGAGGTGTTTATTCATTTTAAATTGGAAAATGAAGTCAACCAAACAGACACTTGTGCTATCTTCTATCCCCGTGTTTCCTGAGGCAGTAATAACTTTTTGGACATTCATGTATTTTTCATTCATGTATTTTACAATTTGACTGGGTTGATGTCTTTAAAAACAAGGGGCAATATTGGAAACCATGGTATGAGTTTATTTCTATATGCTAAAAAAAAATGTAATAATGCATAATGGGGAAAATATACAAACTAAGGTGCTGTGCAAAAGTCTTGAGACGCCCCTCATTTCTTTATATGTTGCGAGGAAAATGGGAAACAGGTGCGGTGATTTGTTGAAATGTGTGGACATACATTTAAATACAGAATATAATGCAATTCTAACAAGTGTGAAAGACAATCTTTGGTAAAACCACCTTTATCCTTCAGGACATCCTGAGGCAGCTTTCGTATATTTCTTTACGTAGTCTTTTGGAAATAATTCCTGAAGGACATTCATGGGCTCGAGAGAGGTCAATACATGATTGATAGTGTTCCATTGTGTGTTTGTCTGATTTCACTGCTTTTCCGGTGTGTTTGGGATCATTGTCATGCTGAAAAATTAAGCTGTTTCCAATCAGATGCTTTCCAGATGGTATTGCATGGTGGATCGAAATCCTGAGGTACTTTCTTTGGATGTTGACTGACTTTTGTTCCATTCACTGTCAAGATGATCCGACACTGCTTCAATAATGTTGAGTTCCGGGCTCTGGGGAGGCCAAACCTTGATTGATAGCGGTCCATTGCTTGTTTTTCTATCCATGTTTGCTTTTACTTCACCGGCAAGTGCATTTGGGATCACTGTCATGCTAAAAAAAATGAAGCTGTTGCCAATCAGATGGTATTGCATGATGGATCAAAATCTGACTGTACTCTTCTGTCTTCATAATTCCATCAATTCTGACAAGATCTCCAACACCTCTGGCTGAAATGCAGCCCCGAATCATGACAGTCTCCGCTATGTTTTACAGATGGCTGCAGACACTCACTGTTGTACCGCTCTCCTGACCTCATTCATACATACTGGTGATGATTTGAAGAAAACTTTCAGATTTTGATTCATTGCACAATAAGACCCGTTGCCACTGATTTTCAGTGCAGTTCTTGTGTAATGTGGCGTACCTCAGCCTTTTCTCCCTGTTTCCCTTCTTAAGAATCTCTTCTGACAGCCGCCCTTCCACTGAAATCATTTCTGATGAGATTTCAGTGAACACTGAACTCTCAGGTTCTGTGTCAGGTTTTTGCTGGAGTGTTTCCATTTCTTGAGGACATGACTTTCAGATAGTGTTCATCTGCTGCAGATAGATTTTAGGCCTGCCACCTGTCCTCCAATGCCCAGTTTTCTCAAACTTTTTAAGGACACACCACTCGTACCAAGAAATGCCAAGTTTTTGCATCTTGTGAATCACCTTGTTGGTGCAAACATGCAATTTTACACCTGTCAAACTTTTCATAGATTCAACTAGACATGGGCAAATAATGTGTGTTTGTGGCAGGCTGCTAGTACTGTAACATAGTGCCTAAAAATAACATTTAAATGTGGTTATTTGCTAAGCTGTCTGTTATATGTATTATATCAAGATCCCTTGAGTTTTGTGCCCTTTTATATATTTTACTGATTAATAGGTCTGTGTTAAAAAAACATTCAAATATTCCTCTGCAATGGTCAGGTACAAGGACTGAAAATGAGAATGAGTGAAAAACGTTGAAAGACCTTTAGAAAGCCTGGGCCACTTGAAAAATGCCAATAAAGTCTGGCTCCTTTGAAGCACAATATATATTTTTTATTTTAATGAAGTGTGGCTCAAGACTTTTGCACAGTACCGAACAAGCGTATAACAGGAGGAATCTGAACTAGAGAATAAATTAGTTACATCAGTGCTTATGCTGCGAACGTGGTCGTGGCGCAGACTTGTTCATCTGGTTTAAGTGGCTGAGGTTTGCAAATGAATCACTGAGGCATTTTGGGGAAGCAGACTCATATGAACCAAGGCAAACATATCAGACAAGGAACAAATCTTTTTTTAACCACTTTTCACAGGGTGAATCAGAAAGAAGAAAAATGAAAGTATTATCCAGCAAGTCACTGCTATGTGTGTGGGTGGTTGACAAAAGGGAAAAAAAAAAAATTAAATGTGCGCTTTTGAATGTAGAGACACATTCAGTTCTGGCTACAGCAGCAGTGAATACTGGAGACAGACGAGGGGACCGAGTGAGAAAAAAAAACTGGCAAACTCAGTGAGAGAAATGAGCTGATGGCCAGTTTCCCTCTTCCCTCTTCACCAAGGTGATGCCGAGGTATAAACGAGATTCACAAACCCCCCAAAGCCTCCTCTAATCAGGATAACATAACCCCATTGCCCTTTGCCTCGCATCTGTCCCGCCTTGAGTCTGTGCCCGCTAACGTGATTAGCACAACAATGTTTGGAGACCTTCCTGTGTACTCACATAATCAAGCCTGTTGTCTTTGTACTCCAAGGTCTTTGTGTTCTCAGTCAGAAATGAGCCTGAGAGAGCAGACAGTCACAGCCTTGGCGCCAGGTGTCCAGAAGACATTTATTCTCCACTCAGATGTAATAGCATGTGAATGGTGCATAGCTAGACAGAGGAAAAAATTCTCAACATCCCACTCAGTTTGCACCTCTGAAACAGGAAACTTTTCTCATAAAATGCATTCTGTGCAAAACAACATAACCAAAGCGCCACAACCACACAAGTACTGTGAGTTATGAACACAGAGGTGCCAAGCAGGCACCTGACGCAGTCGTCTGCTTCTTCACAAGCACAGCCCGGCCACTGAGAAAACACTAATTAGCTCTTTGAGTACAAATAAGACAAAACGCCTAAATTTACAAGCTGATGTTCTACATAATGAGATTGAGATTCACAACCCTTAACCCACAGCCATAAAAAAAAAAAAACGTTAAATCGAGGAGCAGTATGGCTGGTCATTACGTGAAAGCTATACTCGTGGCCTTTGCTGTAAAACCGCATTGCTCTGCAGCCCACTGTCAACACCTCCTGATTTGTGTCCCGCCCTGTGCGCGGCATCTCGGCACTCTCATTTCGCTTTGCTTAATTAGATCTTTCAGGATCCGTCTCCTCTCTCGCACCCTCCAGGCCCACGAGGGACTCATAAAATAGCTGAAAAGGGCTGAGGTGCTGAGGCCATACTGTCCTCACCGTGCCTCTTGTTTTATATATAGGCATTATTAACACCTTTCTGTTGACTCTGCAATTCTGTCACGTGAGAACGGACAGAGCGGCCGCACCGCTGCCCTTTAACCTGCTTTGAGATTCAAATTGAAGGTAAGGGGAAGGCATCAATTCGAAAAGGGTTTGCACACGTGTGCGAAAGCAACCGGTGGAGAAAAATGAAAGTCCGCGAAGGAAACACTGTGACAAATTAAATGGGGGTCCTGGACACACTCTGTGCGGTAATCCTGATATACTGGGAGATAATCCACATTAGCTCATTTAGTATGGGCGTTATGTATATTACTTGATTTGATTTGGCAAGTTTTCGAAGCGGTGCCTCTGTGGAAGCAGAAATTTGCTCCTAATTAAATGTTTGTGTCGGAGGGGTGAAGATGTTAAGTAGGAAAAAAAAGCATTTAAGAAAAGGAAACATTAGGAGGAATTAATGGCATTTATTTCTACACAGTGTTTCTTCTTTCTGTTAAGTAATCCATTTAGCAAAAAGTTAAAAGGCATTGATTTTTTTTCTTCCTTTCTTATACACATACTGTACAGCACATCTATCAGATTTATCTTTAGGGACTGAAGACTTTGAGAGGTCTCGTTTAATTTGAGCAGACATAAGTCAGAAGACCTCTGTGTACTTCAGAAGCAGTGTTGAACAGCATGAACTGAACACGAAGGACACCAAATGGTGAACTGAAGTGGGGGGAGGGGTGTGTGTAGATGATTGGATGAGGAAATGTGTTTTTGCAGCAGCACTCTCTGCACACTCGATGTGACCTTGTTTACCGAGTCTATATTATGGAGACATCTCTGCAAGGCCCCGTGCAAGGACAGGCATGACAAAAGGCAGGGTAACACCTATTCAATTTCCTCTCAATAAATGACACTTTGGGAAAAGTGTTGATTTTTGATTTTTTTTTAAAGGGAAAGAAAGAAGACCTCAGCAGGGTCAAAGGGCCGCCTGCGAAGTGGTCCGGCTTCAAGTGCAGCGCAGAGATGGGATAGTTAATATTAACCTTAAGGCCAGTCAATTTAGGTTTACCTTGAGCTAGAGACACTGAACAACATCTTTAGAAGAAGCTGGAGAGATGGAGAAATTGTTACGAGTCATTTTTCAGGAAGTAAAGAAGAGGTCAGACTGAATTGTCACTGCCTTGCACACACAAAGTAATGACACCATTCAGCCACTCGAAAAAATGCTTGGATTTATCTGAAAAGTGGTCCTCAACTAGAATTCCTCTGCCTTTATCATCATCATCAGCTCATTGATTGAACACCTGGACGTCAGCCTTCAGAACCTTCTATTTGGTTTCTAACCTGAACTCATTTTAGATTCAGCGACGCCTGCATTTGTAATGTATTCAAACAGTCAAATATAGATTTCAGGTCTCTCGGGCAACATTTGAAAACTGCAAGGCTCTGATGATAAACTGTTCATGTTGTTGTATCGCCACAAATGTGTGTTTACATTCAGTCGTTCAGCATTTTATTTTGCACGTAGATGCTTGAAGTTGGCAAATATCATTCGCTTCCTCTCGTCTCTGGTCACCACGTCACTGCGAATCACTTCCACTGTGGCCCCAGCTTCAGAATTATAATGTGTTATTGTAGTAAATTCAATAATTACATTACGGTTACGATTATGTTGCTACCTGCGTTACAAAGGTTCTTCAGTTATCTGCACGGTGGGCGGAGCAGTCTACAACTCTTGGGGATCATTGCTTTTATTGGTATTGCATGAAAGAAGTACTGCATTACGCTGCTAACACAACATCGGCTCTTTGCAAGCATCTACACAGACGATATGAGAGCACAAACCCAGAGTGATGGTGTGCTGAGTGCATGCTGACCCCAGCAGCCAGAGCCTGATCTTCAACAGGTAACAAAGGCAGTGATGAGCAGTCAGGCTTGGAGCCTCCATTTCTACCTGTGCATGCTCCTACAGTGGCTCTCGCTTTGAAGGCTCTTTTGGGCTGTTTTTTAACTTTGCATTTTGTTCTCGCTTTTGTGTTCATACGAAAACACTGAAAGAAAGACCATATGTGTGTCCTCATTAGGAATAGAAACAGGGTTTTGTGTCAGTGTGTGAGTCTGTAGCCTCTATTTAAAGAGTAACGGAAAAGTAGTTACTTTCCTAGACAAGTAACTACTGTATGTAATGTACCATATGACATTTTAGGAAAGTAACGAGTAAGACGTTGCTGTTTTGTGTTAGGACACCAACACTGGTGGTGCTGAGGCAAATGTTGCTGCACAGTTTCTTCTTTTCTGTCTCATGAGAAAGTAGCCGTCTTCCTTTAAGAAGTGTAATGAATTCTGACCTGTTTCCGGTGAACTGCCCTCTGGGTGAATTAAGGAGCAAAACAACAAATCAATTACTGACTAATTATTCCACCAAGGTTGAAAATAACTAGACAAACCCAGTTCTTTAGTTGTGCTCCTAGGCCCTCTTTAATTTTGAGTTTAACAACCTCACGGAGAAATCAATAAACACACAAAAAAGGAAAAATCTGACAATATTCAGATATTAGTGGTGTTGGGAATAATGCTGGCTACTTTACTTTTGGCACTAACGGATACTGGCAGAACAATGAGTTAGTCCTCACCATATTGGCCTTGCATATCCATCTGGATGCAGAGTGTAAGTCGCGCTTGACAGAATTCAGCATGTCAGCATGTGATATCATACACTGCTCTTTCTTTCAGCAGCGAGCACATCATCACCTTAAAACACGGCGTACCAATCACAGCCACCAGTGTCAAAAAGACAGCATGAGCAGCTGAACTGCAAATACAGTGAAGAAGACAAACTGCAGCTCAGTGTGACAGACTGAGCAGAGCTTCTCCAGCACACTCCTTCAAAGTGCTACAGCAGAAGTGACTTGCAATCTGTAGACACAAAGATGTGGCGGTGTGTGGCCGACTTCTCTGGTGGGACTGAGGGTACTTCCCCACTGTGGGGCATACTCAAACAGGTTTTACCCACACAGCTCACACTCAAATATTATATCTAGGTTATTGAGAGCATTGGAATACATATTTAAATGTAACATAGACTTTCTTTAGAATGAAATTAGCTTATATGGCATTATAAGTAAATAAATATCTGGTAACTACAGCCAACACTGATGCTAATACTAACCGAGTCTCACAATTCACCTACTTGGGTCCACTGATTCTGTACAGCTATGTACTGTATGGTCCAATCTCATGTACGATGCAAACAATCTCCAACACACTGGCTAGAAGACAGCTTTGCAACCATGGATGTACTGGAGGATGATGAGAATAATATGGAAAGCGAAGAAGACAAAGAAGTCCTGGAAAAGATCAAAATGAGGAAGTTAAGAAGATAAGGAATTCTGACCACAACCCACTCCAAAGAGCACTGATGGAGGGAAGAGTTTCTGCCAAGAGAGGAAGACTGAGGATAGCCGAAATTGGTAACGTCAAGATGTGGACAGGAATGACTTACTCTGAGGAAGACCATGCAGCCCAAGATAGAAGCAGATGGAGAACCAACCCTCATTAAGAGGAATGAACCCGGTGAAGTGGTGAAGGTGACGAATTAAAACATCCAAATCGTCGGAGTGCTGGTATGGAAAAGTCAGTGAACAAGGGTGTGAAGTTCGATGGGTCTAGCTTGAATAGTTTGCTTTTAGTGAACATCCAAGGTCACATCGTTATAACGCTCACAAGATAACAGATAGCTTCACCGCTGACCTTCGAACTTGTCCCAGATTTTTAATGCATGATTTTTAAGGCTCCAAAAAGGAGTCAATCCCCATAGACTCTCGTGTTACAATGGCCACTTTAAAGCATTAAAAAAGCAGTACAAAAAACAGTCTGTGTCCCCGCCCCCCCCCGATAACAACTCTTCCACCTGACTATTTGGTCTAGGGGTGTGGCTGCACTGATTGCCAATCAGCATCTGCTAGGCCTCGTTATGGCTTATTGCATACAGACTGTCCTCAAAGTCTGTGCCTCAGGTTTGAAATGCTAGTATTTTATTAATCTATCAATTATCAAAGCACTACTTAGCCGATATACAGTACGTCTCTCTCTTCTAGCGGTGGCCAAAATGCTGACAGTGAAGCTTTAAAAATGCGGAGTCCCAAACCAACAAGTTTCTTCACATTGGCTCCGTCCACCTTATTTATGACTGTGATGCATGTAATGCAGATCTTAGAGACACATGTGACAACAGATCAAACCTGCAGAGCTGAGCTTAATTTTGAAGATTTATTTTTACTTTTATTCTTTTGGATCTTTTACTGTCATCTTAAGACCTGCTGTAGAAAATAAATCAGTGTAGTGAGAGATCTTAAATCGAGGATGAAGACTATTTCAGCTGAATTTAAGTAGTATGGAGAAACGGCCAAAATCTCATTCCAACGGTAAATTGAGCCCAATTTTCCAGAAGAGTTTGGGTTAAGAGGATATTTTTTATTTCTCCTTCATCCGGGTTGGCCCTGAGGTTTGGATCAAGCAAAAAAAAAATTTATATATATATATATATATACACACATATATATATATACAATCACTACGGTAGCAGAAGATCTTCAGTGGTTTTTCCACATCTGCCTCTTTCACCTGAGCAGTTCCACGCTGGTTATGAGAGCTTTGCCACAGGGTCACTATAATACAGTATTTCAGAGATCAGTCTCTTTGTACCGGAACTTGCCAATTTATTATCAAATGTACGGCCCTGCGATGCCCACCAGCCACATTTAACATGCATCCAAGTCACAATCACAGAACAGTTCAAAATGTTTTTTAATATACTAGAATGCAGCCTATTTGTATGCATCACCGGAGTTGTGAATCTGTGCATCTAAACCAGTATCATCTTAAAACTCGCTTTAATGTGATTATTCTCTTTTCACGTTTACTGCACTTCCTTTATAGTTTTCTAATTAACTTCCCTGCTCTGCTGTTTTTCATGCTGCAATTTTTATTAAACGCAAATATGAGAAAATAGATCAAGTTATTCAGATCACACTGTGTTTAATGCTACAATGTGTGCACCCACCCACACATACAGTACACACACAGCAGCACCTTCCATGAATTATAGGCTAAAGTGCCATAAAATCTGATAAAATTCCATCTATCCATTGATGTTCTTCCCAAGGGCAAAAGAACATCCATAACAAAATTAGGACTGATCCGCTACATCATAATTCATACGGACCACTGCTGGACTACAACCTGGTAACAGGTTGCACGTGACACTATCTGCAACAAGCCACAACAGACGCAGAATACAAAAGTGGGTGGGGGTGGACTGAGGGCTTTGGGTTGTGCACTGCAGCACCAATACTTGAGGTGGGGGTCACAAAAGAAACATAGCATAAAATGAGTGAAGAGGAAATAGAGCTGTTAAGAAAGAAAATTGTTAGAGGAAAACAGGAAAAATAACATGAAAGCACAACAACAGGATAAAGTATATTCTTCCTTTTTACCCCCCGCCCCCCCCCCCCCCCCCCCCACCAACCAACAAACCATCCCT
>VOQJ01019871.1:0-18574 GCA_015052665.1 Apistogramma diplotaenia
TTGTTGGAAAAATATCATTCAAAAGCATAAGAAAAGCATTTTTTTATGCTGAGAGAGATTTCTGTCTTTCAGGCAAGGTTAAGCTGTCCAAACACTACTAAGAAGGTTATATTTCTCTTTGTTATTGACCTAATTATTCTGTATGTGCCTATATTTTTAGTCACGTTAGTTAAATGGGGTTGATCCTCCTTGCTGTAAATGCATGGATTCGATTGGTCGGAGAGGTCTTTTGTGTCCAACTTTACTGAGACAGTAAAAGTAGCTGCCAGAGTCTTTCTGAGCTCTACAGTAACAAACTGTCCTTCCTGCAATAACCCTCCTCAGTTACAAAGTGAAACCTGTCTTTCACCTTACACAAACACACAGTTGTATAAATATTTATTTGATGTGGAAGTGTTGAGGATACAAGTGGAGACATCCGTACTGGTGAGATAAGAACTGTTTAAATTTTCATGAATTCACCAGTAGTCTGGTTTTTGGCGCTTGCCCACACTCTAATTGGCATGTTGCCGTTCTTGTAGTGAAGAACTCCCATGAATTATGCACGAAAAACAACTTACCACGTGTCCCATTATAACCACATTGTGCTGTGCGATTTTCAGCCTGCTATTCTGGAAAAAGGCAATGCTTCAGACGGTTCTAAACTCATTACAACCCAACTTCAGTTTAAGACTGGGATCAGCCGAACCATTTGTTTCCCTTCCAAACACTAAATCTCACCCTTTTAGCAGCATTAGAGAATGCCTTTTAGTGGCAAAGCCCCCCCCCCCTGCATTTTATCATTACCCATATATAGGATTGAGACAACAAGTGTCACACCAAAGTGTGTAATGGCAAGTTTGAGAACCACTTCTTTAGATCTTTTCACAACACTTTCCTTTTTGTTAACTTGCCGGGGTGCCCCATAAACACAAGTATGTTGTAATCTTGCAGTCTTTTGTTGTATAAAATACTACTTTATGAGCTGTGGATGAACACAGGTGTTAAACATCGTGCTTTGAGGATGAACTCAGAATCCAGAAATTATTTATGGCCAAGTAGATTAGTGATGTGGCAGCGGATGTTCATTCAGCAGAGAAACAAGACCGGCTGTTCCATATCTAATAGCTGAGGTTACGTGTAGGAAGACATACGAGGAGACTGCAGCATCAAATGCCCTCACATGATGAACCAGCTCTGGATTCTTAGTCCTTTAAGAGGGCTTAATATTTTAGTAATGAGGATTTGCTGCATTAAATTACAAATCTAAGGGTCAAAAAATGATCTATATTTAATTTGCTACAAATGAAGATTTACTTGTCTGTACTGCTGTATAAAGTAAAAGATTGGTTCTGCATTTTTCCTGCTGAAACTTGTCGTGAATTCTGAGGAATTATCGCGTATGTAAGAATTTTTGTTGATGAGTTTTGGTTCTGTAGGGATGAAATCCTCGTGATTAGCCTTTGTAATCACAGCATCTCTGGTGAAGCGTCCTGGAATGCTGTGTGGGCGATGCAGAGCCGATGCTGGCTGGCCCGTCCAGCGCTGAGAAGGCCAAGGGAAGCCACACAGAATGCAGAAGATTATGTTTCTGTCAAGTCACTGCTTCGATTCCCTTAGTTTCCTGTCATCGCTCCTATGATTCATTTAAGGAGTTGCATTCCTCAGTCTGGCCAGGCCAGACAAGGAGAGCAGTGATTGACAGGTAAAGACATTACTATGCGAAGGGAAAGAGAGTACAGGGAGCGATATGAATATTTGAGTGGATAGCATAAAAGAATCTTGTAATTGATTTTCTATCTCAGCTGCCGCTTCGTTTACTAAATAAATGCATTCACTTCAGGTAGCGGCTTGATCTTGTCTTCTTCATCGTCTCATTGTTGAAGACGAGCTTTATCGTATTTTGCATTTGATGATAATTTTGCAGATTTTAAAAACTTTAGCTTCACTGCTCAGCTCAGTAGCTTTTTTTTTTTTATAGCCTCGCACTCACCACTAAAAAGCTTCAAACATTTATCCTTGCTAAAAGTAGGCCGCGCTTAAATGAGCTTGTGCTTGTCCCGTTCCCACAGATGTGATCCACACCGTGGGGCCGGTGGCCAGAGGTCACGTGGGCCCTACAGAGACCAACGACCTCACCTCCTGCTACCAGAACTCCCTCGACCTGATGAAGGAGCACAACTTGAGCACTGTGGTGAGTACCGTACACGACCAGGCAGAGGAAAAATTGGACTGTGTTCAGAGCGGTTTAAAAGACATAAATTATATGCTTTGGTGTTTTTTTGTTTAACAGCGAGTAAGCCTTCAGTGAGAAAAGCTGTGTTTGAAAATTTTGGAAATTTGGAAAAGGTATGGGAACAAAAGGGTTTAGCATCTTTCATTTTAGATACAGTTCTGAAAAGCCTTAATCTTCTTTATTTAAACAAAAGCACCAGAGAACACAACAAAATGGTAATGTTTCATGTTTGTCAAATGAAGGCTTTTCATGTAGACTACTTTGGGTTGTGATTAAATGAAAGGCAGGCCTTTGTACCCACCTCTTTATATTACGACTGTGAATAACTATGCTGTTCTTTTTTTCCCCCTGTTTGGCAACCCTCTTGAAGGTTAGAAAATTATGCCCTTTCTCAAATTCTACAAAGGCTTCGGTGTCGATTTGTGATGTATAATTGCTATCAAGAAATTAAGTCTCTTGCACCGAGAAGTAATTTGAGATGTTTCTTGGACATACTGTATCTGTTCCACCTCTTCAAGGAGAATTTTCTCCTTTAAAACACCAGAAAAACAATGGGTACGCTGAAAGTGACTCAATCATACGGGCTTTCGATGAAGCAGTGCCCACACAATCCACAGCTGGCAGATGATCATTCATGCACTATCTAAGCTTCTAGCCATGTGCGGACTGTATGTTTCAGGCTGAGCTATGTGATATATGGATTTGCCCTGCCCACAGAGGGTAAACAAAACAGTGTCCCACAAAATAGCCACAAATCCCACTGTCTGTGTCAGCATACTAGCCTGCAGCCTCATCAGAGGCCAATCAATGGAAGAAAAACGAGACATCCGTGAGTGCCAGTTTCATTAAAGACGGTGATGACAAATTCCTGCTCTGTTGATGACTTATTGTGAGTGCAACAGACACCTCTATGTTGCAATTAAATGGATTGTGAAGCCAAGTGTCTGAAGTAGTTAGGTTTGGGTGCTTCAGAGTTATATGAAAATGAGCAGCTTCTCTACTGATCGTGAAATTCCTCCACTAAAGATGAATCACAGGCATGACATTGCAATAGAATATTACACAATTAAATTATTTACTTTGTCCTGCTCAAGGGAGCACCTCGGCAAAATCACCCGGCATCTCGGGCCTCGTCGCGGGAACGCGCCGCCTTGCTTACGTGCTTTCATCCACAGACCACAAAACCTTGCTTTTCCGGCACATTCCAAAGATTTATTTAGATTAGGTCTATCTCTTGATTTATTTATACAATAATCCATATATTTATAAGAAACTGAGTTTCTGTTTTTACTAGGAGCAGGCAGGATTCTGTCTAATATATTTATACAGCTGCTGTGAGTTGAGCAGGCCTTCAGTGAAAACGGTGGTTTTCCGTGATTGGTCGGCCTTGTAGGATGAACATTACATTATCTTAGCCACAGTCCATTTGGTTTCTCCTTTCTGCAAGGACAAAAGACAGCCTTTTTACTAAAACCGAAAAAAGAAATAGCTGTTTCTTTCTTCAAGCAAGGCTGTGGCCCTGATTTAGTTTTACTCTTGCCTGCCTTGATATGCAAGGCACACTTGAAGAGAGGCTGAAAGGGTTCTCTGCTAATTCTTTGTTAACCGGCTATCTTGCAGACTCTTGGTGCAAAACACAATGGGTCCAAGTTTCTGGTTAGAGCGCTAAGCTCATTTCAGCTCATCTGAAAGGGTCTCAGTATGAGGTTTGCTGTATGAGAGATTCCACGGAAGACAGGCCCACTTCCAAGTGGGTCTGTAAAGTCGGTAAAAGAAGGCAGGACAACAGGGAATCCTAGATGGCTGCATCTCTAAAGGGGATTCCAGGGCATTAGAGAGGAATAGGAGTCAAAACAAAGCCTAACACACGATAAACTTGAGCATGAAAGAAGAAGCGATTGGTAGCTAATCCCCATTTCTCTAAGCTCAAAGCCACCCTTTAGGCTACAAAACTGTATGGCTACCGCTGTCGTCATATCAAAAACGCCTTGTCAAGATAGGGAGTTTACAGGGAATACCAGTAAATTTCAGGACTGAAAATGCATCTCCTTTACCTTAGGGCAGCTCAGTGTGTGTGAGTGCATGCTTTACTGGTATCCCCAGTGGTTAGAAATTAGATAGAAGAGCATTCCTTCCCCTGCTCTGAGCTGCGCTGATTTACAGCTGTGCTGGAACGGAACTGAGGAAGATCGAAAATGTGACTTTTGGACCCCTCGGGCAATTTCTGCATGGGTGGAAAAATTGTTTCTGATTATTTTGGTAAATTTGTCGTGTAATGTTTGCCGGGGTTTAAACGTCCAGCAGCACTTGTAGCATGCATAGTAAAACACCTTTACTACTTGACCGGTGCTTTTTGACTGGATAAATATCAGACTGCTCCATGCGCTGTTGAGTTGTGTTTTTCCAAATCATTTGACTGCAGTGCATGTTGGAAAGTGATAGCGTGCATCTGTGCACGCATAAAATGTGCCTTTTAGGTGCGTCATCCTTAGGCATACGTGAGTGTGCCTGTGTTGCTGCAGCATCTTTGCTCAGTTCTTCCCTGCCTGGAGGACTCTCATGCTTCAGTGCTTTTTTTTTGCTTTTTTTTTTCTTTCTGCGGCTGAAAGAGCAGCAGGCTGTCACAGCTCCCTGGGCTCTGACTGACCATAGCCCACAGCCAGGATGCCAGCGTTCCAGCAACACACAGGGGAGCCATGGGAGCTTTGCAGTTTGCGAGGAAAGTTGCAGCTCCGGACTATTGAGCAGCGCGTTGTCAAACAGCCCCCTCCTCTGCTCATTGCTTGTTACACTACAATATGCTCTTTGCTTCCAAAGGAGGCTCAGGTGAAGAAACAAAGAGGAAGTGCAGGTAGATACATGGACCTGCTAAAGATTGATTGCAGACGTGTATTGTGATAATAATACTACCTCACTACCTGGCCTGCTCAAGTATAAGCCAGGACATTTTAAATAGGTCTCATAATGGTAGCTTTGATTTATGGAGCACACCATGTTAGTCACAGTCTATTTGGAAATTGCTGAAATTGTTGGGTGGGTGGGGGGGGAGGGCGACTCACAACTCAGCAATATTGTATTTCTAAAAGAAATCAGACAGATATGATTTTCTGTAATTTTTCTGTGTGCAAAGGTTCCAACCAATCACAAGACATGTATTTATTTTACAGCCAGCAGCCCTGCTAATCAAGTTCATAACTGAAAGGGTATTTCTTCAGGTTTGGGGTTCATTACTTGGTAAAAGGCAAGTCATTTACCTGTGTGCATGTGCATTTTATTCATACACTTGGGAGTGTGTGTGTGGTTTATGCTGTGCATAGACAGACCCTGGGGGGGCCTTGTGTCCAAAGAGCCGAAAAGCGTGAACAGCGATGGTAATGCAGGTCCCCCCCGTTATGGTTAGTCTTGGACAGCTGCTCATATTCTTCCCTGGAAGCAAGTATAGCATCTGTCAGGCAGAAAGAGATATGAAGGGAAACGCCACCATCTGGAAGTCATTCAGATTTAGGCTCAGTTACGTTTCAGAAGCCATATTAAACAACCCTTATACTGTGACCTGTAGAATAAAAAAAATACCCAACGCTCCGTTACCTTTTTATTTATTTTATCCTTTATTCCGACTTTCTCTGGAGTGTTCTGTTGAGATATTAGAGCTATGATTGTACTTCATGGTACGTAATACAGAGGGAGCAGTTTGCTTGTTGACTAATGATTTTGTGGCCGACCGAGCCTCTTTTTTTTACTCTTAATTTGACTTTGACAGGCCACAATTTGATGGCTTGTGAAAGTGTTTGTCATTAAGTTATTTCTGGCAGCATATCGTGGGCTGGCAGCTGCCAGTGCGGACAGTGACAGGGTCGCAGACTGTATTTAGTGGCCTCCTCTCCGACTCCCATGCGGCCTGGAAGTGTTTAGCAGTCATAACACACAGGCTTCGAGGAGATCCAGCAGGGAAGCCACAAATTGCCCGTTGAGAAAAATGCTGAAAGCCAAGTGGATTGCAGATGAATGGTGTAGAATGATAGGATTAGCCCCCCCTCCCCTTCCCCGTGGGCTTATTCCAAGGCTGCTATGAGCATTAGCTTTCATTCATTTTGCCCAACAGCATTCCCAAAAAAAAAAGCATTCCTACAAACAGTATCTTATAAACATGCACACTCTGCTGATAGCTCCTACTGGATAATGTTTTTGACATGACAGGGACAAAAACGTATTAGTGTCTTCAAAATAGCGACACTGTGGGATTTAAGTGAGAAGTTGAACTTAACCTCGTCTTATGGTCTGTTTCGGCCTTGCTCTGCTCTCAGGAATGATGTAAAATATGCTGTAAATAACTTTTACTGTGCCATCTTTATTCACGTGGGTCACCGGTGATATTGAAAATGTGTTTTTTACTACTGTGTTTAAGTGCACTGGAGGGTTTCTGTTCTTATTTATGTGTCTAAATATTGCCATATCAAACTTAACGACTTTGTACTTCATCCTTTTCCATTTCGGTGTACCTGCTTCCCAAGTGATTAATTAATTTTCGTGTATGCACTGAACAGGTCATGCACAAACTTTCTCTCCCCTTTCTGGAAAACTATAATGCAGAAGTGCAAGTAACTGCAGTATAGTTTGTTTTGGTTTTAGAAAATAATGACTTGGAAGAAGAGAATGAAAGGTTTCCCGCACATCTGCTTTCACAATACAGCTGTTTTTGTGCATTTAGTTTAGATTACCTTAGTTATGCTCCCTGAAGATGGGCTATGCTCTGCTTCTCATTATGCAACACTGTATAAATATAATATCATATAGAGACATGATGACAAAAATATGTTTGGATATGTTTACCGGACGTATATGATTGGCTGTTTTGAAATGTTTTTTTTCCTACTCAAACATGCTATTTAAATTGCTGTCTGCTGATGACCCTGATGAAAGCTGCAGGCCAAAACATTCAAACTAAAGCCGTTCTTCATACTGCAGGTGCTACTGGAGCTTCAGCCTTTTCAGAGGCTGCAGGTCTCTGTGCACCTTGGAAGTAGGTGAAGTTGTGCCAGAAACCTCCACCCTGTTTGCAGGACTTTTTGGCCACACCAAAACAGTCCTCGCTCACATCCAACCCTCTCGACAGCTTTGCCTCCTGGTGAGTTCATGCACATTCCCAAAATAAAAATCGCTATGAAGGGTGTGACACAATGGAAACGGTCCTTAGCACGCTGCAGAAGCACAAGAGCAAGGGGACAGAATGAGACTTCAATGGAGTGATCCAAAAATAGCAGCCACGCTGAAAGGGGTCCAGAGGTACATGAGAAGTGGGCCCTAAAAGGGAGACTGGCCAAATTTTTATGGACCAAGCCCTTTTCACTACATCTTGACATAGATTTTTATTTATTGTAAATATTTTCTCTTGGCCCATTGTTTTGTCTCATGGCTAAGTCCACAACTAAGCATATTTGCAGTCCATTTACATTTTCTCGATGTCAGCAGAAATCTGTTATTGGAAATTTAGCTTTCCAGTTGAGATTATTATCATGTGTCCAGACACCATGATTTATTTTCAGCTGTGTTTTGATTCCCTTTAATATATGAGCTTTTTTTCTAAAATCACTGTCAGTGTAATTAAAAATCAAGAGTAAAACGAGACACCTTGGCTTTGTGAAGAGACCGCAATGTACTGTAAATAATTTTATAGGGCGTTGTCACTAAATTAGCTACAATATGTGATTATAACACTGCCCCCCCCCCCCCAGTAACCAATCATTGCTGGTAGCACACTTTCCACATACACTACATTACCTGCTTGCATCGACAAAGGTTAATTAGTCTGAAGCTTTCCAAAGGTCACACCGACATTTAAATTAGTCATTTCTGTTTGTCTGATCCAAATCATTGGCAACACTGGGCCAATTAGATCCAATTATACTGATAGTGGTTGCCGTGGTATGCCACCTAGTCGGAGTTAATGACCACTGGAACCCCAATTACCTGAGCAACATGATTCAGAAGGAGTCAAGGGGAAGGAGGAGCTTCAGGTGTGAGGAGAAGGGAAAGCCCTGTCATATCACCTTCTCTTCACTGCGGGGAAACTTCAGAACTTTATGTGAGGTAAAATATTAGGATATGTAAAATGTGACATTTCTGCACACCTCAAGAGGGGCAATCACAGCTGATGGGTATCGAAGAGGTAATCTCCAGAGTGTCTCTTTGGAGAGGGCTGATGCGAACATGCTAGTGCCTAGATTACAAGCACAGGAAGCCCACATCAATCACCAGAAAGACAAAGCTGTGTCTCCTACTAAAGGCTGCTCCATCTAGTTGTTCTATGAGGAAAATGGCAGCGGTTCCACGCTATGTTAATGTGCTCTGACAATAATAAAAGCCCTTCCCATAATTTAAGCGCTGAAGCATAGTCAAGTAGTATAAGACCCACTCAGCTCTCAGGCTAGTTTTACTTCATCTTTTTCTCTTCTGCTGTACCTGACTGTGAAGAGTCTCCTGAATTTCTATGAAGCTCGTGTCTCTCTGCGGTACCATCTGAGAATAGAAGCGACAGCTCGCACCCAACTGAGGGACTGTCAGAGGAAGTTGTTGATTAAACAGATGTCGTTCCCGCCAGACGCCACGAGACACGAGCGCCACAATAAGCATGCATTAATTAAACATACCTGAAGAATGTGGGCAATGCAGGAGAACAAAAGGCATTTCTGTCTATCTTTGTCGCTGCTGCACAACAGGAATGAGAAAGCGACTCGCTTCTTACCTCTGCTTTGACTCGCAGAGAATACAGAGAATTTAAACAGGGTGCAAGCTTAGAGATCAACCCAATGGAATAATAGCGATAATTAGGTCTGATTAGCGGCGTCTCATTCAGCTAAAGTGCAGTGTTGGAACGGGTCATTTGGAACAATGTTGATATTCAAAGTAAGTCCCAAGTCATTTGCCTGAAGGAGGCTTCTTTTGAATTACATTGTTTGAGACAAAAGGGAAAAAACTCCCGAACAGACGATACGTGGACGGTGGCATTTGTTTGCTTTGAAATCGCCTCAGCCTGAACCAATACAGACAAAAATGTTCCCGTCCTTGCTCAAAGCCTGTTTTTCCTCCAGTAGGCTCCCATCTGTGCTCGAGTCTGAAATACCTGTGTCATCAAACATTTCCTCCACCATCTGATAAATGCTTCTTCTTTGATCAAAGGAACTGAGCATGGAGGAAGGATGTGAAATACATTATTGTACATACAAATGAGGCTTCTCTCACAGCCTGACAGTTACTTTTCAACTGAGTAAATCGCAGCAGTCTCACGGATACTGTAACAGATTGGTGTTCATCGGCAGCAAACTCAGTGGAATGAGTTCTTGTTTACATCATTATAGGTAATTACCATGCCGAATCAGTCCAGCCAACAGCGTCTGTGCCATGTGTGTGTGTGAAAGCAGAGACGCCTCGAACACTCCTGGTCATCTTATTACGAATGCAGCATCGTCCCCAAGGTAGCCTCTCGTGTTGCCCTGGTTTGTTCAGTCGTGGCTCAGGTGGTAGAGCGGGTAGCCCACAAATCGCATGGCTGGCAGTTTGATCCCAGCCATGTGATTTGCAAATGCTGCATACAGTTTACCATTTAAATTTGAGATAATGCCCATGGGTGAGCCTACTCAAACAGAGTACATGAAGAAATAATGAGGGAAACCCTTTGTTTCATGTACAGATCAGCAGCTAATCTTTTACCTCCAATCCAGAAACACAGTAATTGTGATATGCATAGGAACCGTTTCAGTGTAACTGGATGCATTTAATATGAATCTCTATCAGAGAACATTTTCTATTCTGGGTCTGAGAGTATTTCATCTTTTACATCCCAGCTTCTCGGATGGTTATGTATTTAAAAAAGAAGCGAGATGATGGAGCATGCATGAGTCATTTTGAACATGTGATCTATTAGTGATATGCATGTTAGCAGCTCCAGCACGAGTGTGAAGGCCAGTTTTACTCCGGTGTTGAATCTAGTTACTCTCAAAACTCTCCCTCGGGGTGTTTTCATTTGGGGTGTTTATGAAGCCAGGTGTCGAACCCACTTTCGACCTTGCCAGGGCCTTGTCCATGAAACTGGAATTTCCTGGTCTATCACGGGGTTCCATTTCAACAAACTTGCACCCAATTATCCTTCAATCATAGTCCCTGGACTTACAGACGTGTTTGAGTACCAGGGCTGGCACTGTGGGGGCTTTCATTTCACTGCACATGGCATCTTTTCAGGGAAAAAAACAGAACAGATTAATATGGGTGCTATAATAGTTTTTTATCCTGTTATTATTTATCATACTGAATGAGTATCTCAAGACACGGCATTGTACCTTTAACAAACTGTTAGTCCGCTGAAGGGTTTTTCCAACAGTTCCACTGTGTAATCACTTTCATAACCAAAGAAATATAAGGAAATAAAACTTTGATTGTATGCTGTTTGACAGAAAAGTCCATAACTCAAAGTTGGTGTTGCAGGAAGACAAATTGAAATGACAAGCAGACTGTGGAATAATTGGTTTATTAATGAGAGAATGAGTTTGTTTAAAAAGAAGAAGAAGAAGAAGAAGAAAACAAAGCCAGCCCTTTGATCCTCTTAAATCCCCTTTGGAAAAAGAGATAGTGCCTTTCAATCCTCTTAAACATCATCTTGTTGTTGATATTTCCTCCTTTCTGACTTAATTAGGCTCTGCTATTTTATTTTACTTACTTTTTAGTAAGTTATGTCTTGTTGAGTATATACAGGGACTTAAATCTTAATCTCAGAGGCAAGAACTAGCTGTATGATATTAACAGTTTTTCACTGCATGTTTTCCTCTCTCTTTTTTTGTAATAGCAGCCTTTTCCCTTCCCATAAAACATGCTTACAACTTAGACACTAAAAGATACTGAGGACAACTGTTTTGCTCTCTTTTGTTTATGCATTCCTTCCCATGTGTTTTATCAAAGAGAATGCTTAACATAGAGAGCTGACAGGTACTGCAAGCTTTGGGAATGTGTTCTAGTGCTTTGTGCATTCAGACATGAATAACTACATGTCTTCATCCTGGCTGTAAAGTCAGAAAGTGAGATTATACTGTCTATCAGCTGGGTACATATTGTGCTCAGTGTTGCTGGATTTGGCAAAAGCAAACTTGGAATTAAACGTGTTGGCATAACCAGCCATCCTGCCTATATTTATGCATGTTTATGAGAATATCAGGACAAAATTCCTGACTTATCCTCGCGTGTACACAGGGGATGTTTTGCTCACTCATCGTTTTATTATCAAATCTGCAGCATTCCGACTGCTGCCCCGAACGAGGGGATAATTCTGTGCATAGACAGACATCCCAGTGATGGTACTCGCCTACATATTTTGTTAATTACAGTGCTATTACCCCACACATATATCTGGTTTAGTGCCATGATTATCTCCCAAGGTCATCACTAATGAGGGCTGATGCACAGTGCCTGGCCCGAGCTGATTGACTCACGACGTTAAACTGGCTCAGTTTGATCCTACTCAGCATTTCAGGAGGCAACGCAGCACCTTGTGCAGGTTTATGAGAGGAATATATTGGGTCTAACACTGCAGAATTGTATTGCTTTGATGCTGGAGATTTCCACAGAGACGTAAAATACTATTTTTTTTTAATTCATATCTGCTGTCAGTGACATTTGTGTTTGGCCAGAGAATTCAAATTTAGCTCCTAAAACTATCTTAAAGTTGAGTAATATTTGAAGGGGAAAATAGAGCACGGCCTCATTGTTGACTTGACTCTTAACATTTACCTGAACAGTCTGCACTCTACTGGAAACAGGCTGTTTCTGATTTAATTTTTGATAGAGGAGGCGTTTTTCATATGCAGCTATCTTTGAGAAACACTCAGTCTTCTACGTTCTATCTTGTCCCAACTTAATTAAGAGTTATACAATATGTTAGCATTAAATCATTGTGCTGTAGGCCTACTGGAGTAATAATTCAAAGGGGTAGTTTTATTGTTAGCAAGTGACCTTAACACCATATACTGTAGTGTCTTTACCATGGGATAGATGTCAATTTAAAACAGCTATTAGTGCACCAATACACTAATTTTTCATTTTACATATAGATCTACTTAGCTCAAAGATTTAGTCACCGTGTCATATCCTGAATGAACTACCTGCCAGACAGAACACATGGGCAAATCCTGTTTCATGGTTTGACTTCTTACTCACAGCTTGGAATGCCAGATAACCTCCAAATCGTACCCGGCTTAATGTCAGATGTCACATCCATAAACCTCCGGTAACGACGACATGCGTGGAATAAAATGTTGGGTGCTCTTTCTGTGGGATCTCAGCCCCCATCGCAGGAGAACAAAGACCGTGATGAGTTGAACAAGGAACAACATATTAAAATCATTTTTAGATACGTCTAGAAATGCCACAAAGCAATTGACACAGAAGATTTAATTAATCAGGTGTAATAGAGCACGGTGTGTATGTAACGTGACTTTGAACAACCATATTATCCTTGTGAGCGTGTGTATCCGTACTGTATGAGTGTGGTTGTTTGTGTGTGTGTGTGTGTGTGTGTGTGTGTGTGTGTGTGTGTGTGTGTGTGTGTGTGTGTGTGTGTGTGTGTGTGTGTGTGTGTGTGTATGTGTGTGTGTGTGGCATAGAGGAGGATAGCACGTTTTGATCTGCAGAGCATTGAGCACAGAGGACACCGATCAATTGGGATATTGAGAAAGCACTTCATCTGATAATTTCCTTTACAGGAACTCTTCCCTTTATCTGGACTCAGCACAGCAAAGTCACTGAGCAATTAAAAGAATGAGCACAGTGTACTTACCACACACTGATGCAGTAAAAAGGCCTTATTATGAAGCTGGAAAAGAAGTGAACAGAGATAAGGATACACAACATATTGTTTGGGATTAATTAAGACGTTCGTGCCTTCACGTTCCCACTGTAAATGAGCCCAGTCCTGCAAGAGTTCTTGGCTCGTGGAAGGAGGTTAAGTCATGAGGAAAATTTTGGCAGAGACCCGACGTAATACTCTCTTATCCATGTTAAATTATGATTCACATGAAATACTAATCAGTCTGCTGTGGGATGTTTTGTTGTCTTGCATTAAGTTATTGATTAAGAGAAGATGTTTAAAAATACACGCATTCCCTTCATTTTTTTTTTTTTTTCAAAGAAAGGATAATTCCCGAGTGGCAGAATTATTTGGTCACATCATTTCTTGTAGCCGAATGTGAAACTTCCTTCCTTTGGAGGGATCCAGTGCAGTTTTGCTCCAAAAACATGTGATGTATTTGGTGCGGAGAAAATGGTTTTTCCACTTTTAGCAACTAATTAATTCTTTATCAATATTCATGATGAACTCCACATTTAGAAAACTGTAATTAGCTTTATTATCCTCTGGCCATTTGCGGGGGGGAAAAAAAGTTATCCATATAGTTCAAATCAAACCAGAGTCGCAACTCTAGTTTCTCACCAAATTGCACACTCCATAATTAGACGTTACCTTGCATGGAAGTCAGATATCAGATGCAAACATGTGACGGCGTCACTTCAAACCAGCATTGTCTGCTATGGAGACAGAACGAGCTGGGTGGGTGGTGTAATAATTCACACGAGCCACCTGGTGATTCCTTCAGTCACCTTCCGGTTTCCTCTCAGCCAGCTGCTCCCTGTACTCCTAATCAATCCGCAGTGCCAGTGCATCTGCAATTCACCGTGACCTTGAGGAACATGTCTCCTCTCTTTCGTCTTGGATGCTTTGCGGGCTTCGGTCCCTGCTTATTCCTCCTCATTTGAAGATGCACCTGTGCTCAGACCAAGACAGCAGCACTTTCTGATGCAGCTCTGGGATTTTAACTGTGATTAACAAAAATATCCATCTGCATACATTAGGAAACAGGCCCTGAACTGCACTCAGTGTTACTTCTGCGGTTTTGCTAGCATTTTCCAGTAAGTGGCCATTTCTTTCCTCTGCGAGATTAAATAAATAAAAAGATTTTACTACCAATTTTGGCAGTTTTAGTTAGTACGCATATAAATTGTATTTAAAGTGGCTAGTTGCCTAGATATCTTGAAATATACAGATAAAGCTTATAGATTATAATCCACATTTTAAAAAAAAACAATTTTGCAGAGATATTGGTCTGGTATAAATAATTACACAGTTGGCTCATGCAGCAGCTGAAAGTGCTAAATCCTAAGGCCTAAATCCTCTCCAGGTCTGTTTCCTTTTGCTTGCATGTGAAGGAGGCGGGGGACGTGTTGTTCTGCTTGGTTGACCATATACATGTATTGTCTGAGCCAGGCCACAGTGGCAGAGTGGCTCTCTTCACGACCCCAGTATGACAGAGCTGTCTCTACATGAAGGTGACCCTCGATCTGGATCCTCCACTCTGCCCAGCTTGCCTGTCAGGTCCTACAGGCGACATGGTCTATTAAGCACTTTAATGATGACCACCGCCTCATGCAGCCACACAGTAGACCCCCACTCCTTCATACCCCTGCATAATTTGCTGTGCTGAATTGTGTATATTTTCTCTGAGTCGCCATCCTCGTATAAAGCTATCAAACTTGTAACCAGCTTGTCTGAGGGGAGATTTTGATTAGGCCCGGATCCTTGGTGAAATAAATCTCCTGTGGGATTTAAAGGTAGATACTTTGAACAGGCAATCCTTCAGAAGGCTTTTACACTCAATAAATCCACTAACGCCCCAATGTTTCAAAACACTGCTTTTATAGCCTCATACTTTATATCCATATCCTGCACTGTAGTGTAAAAGTGACAGGACTACTTGAAGATGGCAACAAGCCTTCGGGAACACTCCTACCGATTCTTCCACATCTGTTGATCCCCAATATCCCTGTACCTGTCATGAATAAAGGAAGTTCGCTACGTGACAAGTTTATTATCTGCTCCCCTCGAGGTTGGCAAGAAGACACCTCTGCGTTCAGATGTCAGATGGGTTCAGTGTCTGTACAGTTTTAGATGAGAAAAAAATGTGGGGACAATGGATGAGACAACGTCTGTAGGGTATCCTCAGCGCAGTTCATCCCACCACAATCGCTTTCGCGCCATGTTTACATCCAAAACACCCGGTGTCTATCACGCACACTTCTCAACAAGTCAGGGAGAAGTGGAGAACAAGGTAACTCCCCCCCCCACCTGATATTATAGTCCCAGAAATTTAACTGCTCGCAACATTACTGGTAAAAATCCTTCTTTTCAATACTTCAGTCAGATGGTGGTAGAAAAACTTCCCGCACTGTGGTTTTAACAACACGCAGTGGCATCAGGTGGGAATTTCACAAAGAACCTTCAAGGAAACCTAATATTATTTGGCATTTTTTTATTTTTTTTTTATTTTGGTAACTGTTGTCAAGTAGACAAAAGCAACATTTGATGCTGTTGTGCTCCTACATTAATGTGGCTTACCTCTAACGGTGTCATTAACTAAATAAAGGCGTAGCTGGCATGCGCAGTCCCAGGTAGGTGGTATCATGTGTTTATTAAATTCCACAGCAGCAGGTAAGAAGGCATTTTAAATGAATGCTATTAAATTTTAATTGAGTTTCATACTAAATAAATTTGCTTTGGTCGAGTGCATGTCGGCACTTGTATGATGCACTTGTGTGAGCGTGCTTTTAGTAGAATTTGTGTAAGATTTGTGAATTACTCAACTGCAATAACAATTTCTGTGCTTTTATGCAGCGTCATGTTTCCACACAAGCAGGGCTGCTAAAGGCTCATCAAAGAGGTGCACAAAAATGAAACGTGTATTATTCGTGTCACCTTTCAAGAATTTTTTTCATATAGAGACAATGAGATATAAGGCCTTTTGTTTTTGCCGTAGGTGTGAATAACATTAGATCTACCATGAGCGCAATAAATGCGAGTAGGGGCAGTAGCCTTTGCTCGTGAGACAATAAAACACATATGGAAATGAGCCGCCAGCATGACTAATAGTTTGCAGTTTCAACCACGCACCCATCTTAGCAAGAAGCCTGTTCCCTCAAAGTGAGCCATTATACAGTTATCAATGAGCCTGCCTCGCCTTTGATCTCTCTTTTAAGGGGTGAGGATTTGATGGCTAAAAAAAGAAACACCTCAGAGAAGCTATCGGTTTGCATGCCGTCTGACGTTATGCCCAAAATAAGGGATAAAATGAATACAAAGCAAGCTGTCACTCTCCATGTCCCTCCTGTCCCTAATCCTTCTGCTCCTGAGTCTGTGCCTGCCACACCATCATCAGAGCTCAGATCAAAGTGTGAGAGAGTGGCCCACAGGTCTGCACAGAGGGAGAGCTGACCTCCTCAGAGCTTACTCTGTCCTTGGACCGAAGTCCTTTTAAGGGCCAGACATATTCATTGAAAACGATTCTGTGCCGTGTGCCTAAATTGAGCTTTAGTTTGTATCAGCGATCTGGCTTTATGGACATCCCCTGAGGTAGCCGTTGTATGGAAGGTGTCGGTTATATAAGGACAATTTAGCCACTTCATTTGAAAGCCCTTATGTTCATACCGCTGGAATTAATTTACTTTAGAGACATGCACCCTTTGGTATACAGTAAAGCAAATACATTAGTGTTCATGACCGCACTACTGCGAGCTTTATTATTTAAGGCGTAGCAGGCCAGTGCATATACTATAAATTGAAAAATAATGTTTTCTCACGCTGAAACGGCACAGGCCTTGACCTCTCATACCGCTACTGTTAATTAGTGTTGGTTGCTCTTACCTCTGGGCAAGCTCAGATTTATGGCTTAATGTTGTGGGAGCTTAAAACGATCACGCGCTGCCGGGGCCTAGTCTGCCCATGAACTACATGGATAAACAGGTTTTCACACTCGAACCGAAGCACTGAAATGCCGCATGTGTGCGTTTCCCTGGCTGCACGTGTGATATTGAAATCATCTTGGAGTTTAGCAAAAGAGCTCTCAAATGAGAAAATTAATTTCTGAGATTAACTGTTTAATCAAGCACAGACTTTATTCCGATTTTAAATTCTGCCAATTTCATAGCTGAGTCTCTGCATAATGATGTATTCATACTTTAAAGGAAACTTTAACACGATGAGTTTTTTTTTTTTTATTTGTGGGATTTATTTGCTGATTTATCAAGCGCTTTGTAGGAGATCAATATCAATTTCATCCCTGCACGTTCAGTAGGGAGATGGATCAGTCACATGTTTAGCCTACTCAAGCACAATCCCTGGCAGCAGAGGGAAATTGCTAACCCTGAACAGAAGTTAGGGGGAAAAAAAATCTTTCCAGTTATCCCGGGTACTGGTTATCTGTCTGCCTCGGCGCATCTTTTTCTAATGCCTATTCATCTCACTCCAGTCTACCTTGGCTCACAAACATGCTGCCGCCTGTCTTTTATTCCTTCACAATATTGCATCACCCGAGTTCACACAGGCTCTGTATCACTGGAGTTGTGCAAATGAGAGCAGATATCAAGTGTTGCGGAACTTGTGCGAGATGAAGGCAATCACAGAGCACCACGAGCTTCTTTTAACAAAGGGAGATCATTAAGTCCATTAAATTCCCAGCTGAAAAAGGAAAAAAGAGAAAACATCCCTTGCTTCAAGTCTTTGAGTAATTATTCCTAAAGCACAAGGCCAATGAAGAAATCAGAAGAAAGAAAGTCAACCCGGTCTTACACTGCATGATTTGCCTTAAAGTATACAGGAGAAAGACAAACATTCACTCTTCTAATTGGAAAATGTGTCCCTATGATTCAATAATAATTATGCATTTACTGTGCTTCCAAAGGGTCACTGCTACACCAGAGCGGAGCGTGCAATTCGATTTGCAGTTAATGAGGTTGGGTCTTTAACAAATGTTGGTTTTTATTCTGTATGTTGTGCTTTGGGGGAATGTGGTTATGGCCTATTTTATCATCTGTTATGATTCTTTGCTTGATTCATCTGGGTAATATTTAGCTTAGCTTTACTATTTTATACATTTAGACGCTTAATAGAGTAGTCAAAGAAAAATAAATCTGAGTCTTAATTAAGCATAGAAGCTTTAAATAATTCCCAACTGTGATTTTTATATAAACAAACGTATCTTATTATCTCGAGAAAAAAAATGGGTTTGGAAATGAAGCCTTTCCCTTTGTTGCATCTTTAATACATTTACTTTGTCATATTTTCACAAAATATTACTTAGTCATATTCTAACTGTGGGAATTGCCTGGATGCTGCATCGAGTGATTTAAAACGACCCTTTATGTGATGATGGTTACTTAGTAACTCGATTGAAAGCACTTTGATGGGTCCAGCGATGCTCCCGTCACTGGACACAGCCCAACTGTGACCAGGCCATTAGTATGCATTATGCAGCTGACATGATTTCAGTTTCA